>JAPKLX010000056.1:682924-706463 GCA_026898415.1 Leonotis leonurus
CGAGGAATTCACTACTTATGTCGGAATTCAAAATGCGGGGTATTACACATCTAGAGTTTATTTTCAAGTTCAATTTAGTATAAATTGAGTTCGAATTTGGTCATCAAACTGATTTGAAAATTATTCATCCCGACCCGACCGATAGACATCCTTATTTAGAGGCTAGAGCCGGCCAAATCAAATAAAATATCAGTTAAAAAGAAAAGTAAAAATAGTAATATGGTTTAACTATTCGAACCCTTTATTCATCTCTTAAAAAAGAAAGAGTGTTCCAACTTATATACTCCCTCCGTCCCCCAAAGTATGTTACGCATTTCCTTTTTGGGGTGTCCCCCAAAGTGTTTTACATTCAAAACTTTCTATTTTTGGACATTATCTCCACTCACAACATACCTTTAAGTGAGACTCAATCTCCACTAACATCACACATTTCTAACTCCACTCATTATAATTTTTACACACTATACACTAAGTCAACATTTTTTCTTAAAATCCGTGCAAGTCAAAACGTAAGGGACGGAGAGAGTATTAATTTACCATGCGGACGCAGGACAATTTAATGGATAGCTTCTAGCATACATTGTACTATTGTAGTTAGTTGTAATGGTGAAATAACCTATGCCATTAATGCAGCTACTACACATGCTCCCAATCATCAGACGGACATCAACCTCATTGTTTCCTTCAATTCTCTCATCCTTAACCCCTCCTTCCTCTACTCCAATCCCCATTTCTCTCTCTAAACTCATCACAATGGATGCCAACAATTCGGGCCTCCCTGGGAGGCTCGTGATTTTGGCCCAACAACTGCGTCTCTACAAGGCGCCGCCGCCATCGGATGACGAGGATGAGGAGGAGCAGAGGATGGAGGACAGTGCAGAGAAAGTGGTTGCGCAAGTCGGTTTCCCAGAATCCACTACTTCGGTGGCGCAGGTACGGACTACTGACCGCTTCAGGCCGAAAAGAGCGGCGGTTCTAATCTGCCTCTTCGAAGGGGACGATGGAGAGTTTAGGGTTATTCTCACTAAGAGATCGCCCCTGCTTTCTTCTCATTCTGGTTTGTTTGACCACGTCTTCCCCCTATTTCGTACTCATTTGAAGTGTTTATTGAACAATTAGGAACTTGATCCTGGTGAATTAGGGTTTTAATGGATGTATTTGTGGCTTTGATTTTGAAATCTGGAATTAGGGAATGGAAAATTATAGTAATCTGGCTTAATTTGCTACACCTGAAATTTCCGATAACTTCATGTGACTGCATTCAGCTTAGGGTGATGGTTGTTTGAGTGGTGTGTTTGTTAGGTACTTAATAAGATGTTTGGGGATAGGTGAAGTGTCTCTGCCTGGAGGGAAAGCAGAGGAGACGGATGCAAACGATGCTGAGACAGCAACACGGGAAGCTAAGGAGGAGATAGGGCTTGATCCTTCACTCGTCAACGTGGTTACTTGCCTTGAACCGTTCTTGTCCAAGGTATACCTGCCTATCCTCTCACTGAATGCTCATAATTCTGAATCATCTATTCATGTCTCTGTGAGAATTTGAGTTTAATGAGATGAATATGTTAGTGTTAGAACTGCTTTTCAAGTTAGGCCGGTCTTTCTGCTGCTAGAGGTTGTAGTTAGATAGTAGGAGTAGTTGTTATTGATACTATAGTTATATGACATTTTAGAGCTAAAATGTAATCTTATTTTCAATTTTCATGGCCTTTCAATTCCCATATTATCATCAATACCCTTTAGAACTAGTGTCCTTTTATTTCTCATTATGTTGTGTGTTTCTCCAACTACTAATTTGTGATGATCGATTATGGTGTTCTGAGGTGTGTGACAAAGCTTCGTAAATTTCGAACTCTAGCAAATCCAAAGGTCTAATGTTTTGAAAACCTAGTGCGAGAATCGTCTGTGGCTACATTACTTGTGTATATATGCAAATTAGTGGTTGCACGAATAACTGCAATTCCTGATCAGTGTTCATGTATCGAGGTTTCACATTAAATGTTCTTATTTCCCCCACCCCTAAAACCATGGATTCTCTCACTTTGTAGATAGTTGATAGGTGCTGACTAATTTACTTACAAATATCTTACGAACTAGATCAAGACAAATAGTAACAACAAAGCTAAGGATGAACATAAATGAGGGGCACCATGTGCTTCTTTGTGCTGTTTCCTCATGTTTCTCTGATAATGATTCTGTGGATTAATCTATAAGGTAGACGACTGATAACAACTTGAATTGTTAAGCTGCGATATTTCCGTCTACCTGCTGAAACACCAATGAACATGAAAGAAAAGAAAAAAAGATGAAACAAGCAGAGACACTTTTCATTTAAGTTGGGTTATCTGGCTCCCCTGTTTGATCCTGTAGAATGTCTGCAGCACCTCCTCAGGGTGATTCCTGTTATTGGCATACTTTCCAACAAGAAATACTTTGATCCTTCTCCAAATGCTGCTGAAGTAGACGCTGTCTTTGATGCTCCCTTGGAAATGTTTTTGAAGGTAGTTTCAGAAGTTCTTTTTACTTTTTTCTTTGTCATTCATATTATTTATGTAGCTATTTCAGCTGCTATATGCTTGATAGATCATTGTCATTCCAGGATGAGAATAGAAGATGTGAAGAACGAGTATGGATGGGAGACAAGTATCTGATCCACTATTTTGATTATGAAGTAAATGATAAGAAGTACGTCATTTGGGGTTTAACTGCCGGAATTTTGATCCGGGCAGCTTCAATCGTATATCAGAAGCCTCCTGCTTTTGTAGAGCAAAATCCCAAATTCAAAGTTCCTACTGATGTTTCGAAAGATACAACGATGCCATAAGGTAGCCACATGTATGTTCATATATTTACCCTCTTATAAACTAATAAAAGCAATCTGCAACTATGAACTCTCATGCATTCCTAATTGTTGTTCTAATTTGCTCAAATATTCTCCAGTCAACTTCCTACTAGTAAGCCTAATGCAGCCCACAACCAACACTCACCATTTCCAGACCAGACATTTGATAAAGTATTAGACTATCATAAAATGAGGAATGCAGTTGACATAAGCATCGGATGAATAAGTTTGGGAGCACAATTGCCTGAAATGCTTCTGATCAGGTAGCATGTATTTAATTTCCCATCAACTTCAGTGTCCTATATTTGTCTCTGTGTGAGATTTTCCCATCTTCGCATCCCTTGTGTCATGTGTGTCTCTGTGTGAGATTTTACCATCAACTTCATTGTCCTATATTTGTTCAGAATCTTTGCAGTTGCCCAAATATTTTTTTAAGAAAAAATTCGTTACTTTAAATTTAAATTATAAGACAACTACAGGGAGACTTGAGCCTGAAACATATAACCTCACACTTTAACCTCCTACCATTAGACCACACACAATGCAACTGCACAAATATTGTAAATGTAGAGTAATGGTCGTCTTAGCTGCAGAGAAGTCAATTGGAACGATGATGTTCGCACCAGTAAGTAAAATCAGCTGCATCATGACTGCCTCAGCTATAATTTTCTGTGTGCTTTCACATTGATGTTAGGACTTGAGAATTCATTAATTCTCAGTAGTTGGGTTGGGAGAATGAGTTAAACTGCATCTTTGATCTTTTATTACTGAAAGATATTTGAGGAGAAATGTATTGATCTGTTGTATTTGTGGCCCACTAGTAATATCAATTCTTACTTGCAGTCTATTTATTAAACAATATAAAACCGAGATGCATACAAATATTACTTAGAAATAAATCCATGATAAATCTGATCAAATTATTATTTTGTTATGCATTTAATTTATTTTTTATTCATTATAATTTATTAATCTAGCATTTATTATGTTTTCCAAGTGCCCAATATGGACGAGTTTTAATGAAATGAGTTGTTTTATTATAAATGTAATAAAGTTTCCACATTAACTATAGTTTGAAATTAATCAAGTAAGGTGAAATTTCAAGCGAGTGAAAAAAAGAAGTAAATTTGTGGAAATTTCAAGTCCAAAAATTGCAATATAAACTTTTGTAGGACGGATCGGAAGTGAAATAAGCTAAAACATTTAATCGACATCGATTTAAGCGCTTATTTTTTATTTACAACCCCTTGTAAATGTGACGTGAGGGATATTATAATTATCCCAACATTTACCAAAAAAACAACCGAGCCGGTGAAGCTTGATGAATTTGATTGTATGTTGGTTCCGAAAGAGCTAGATTTGTATATGAGATGAATATATTAATTCAAATTTTTAGAATTTTCTCGTTTTTAAGATTAAAATATAAGGCTTAAGCACACTTAATAAATAAGATAGCTTAGAGTAAAAAGATAATTCTTCTTATTGGGAAGACTTAATCTTATTCAAATATAACCTTATGTGAAGATAAACAATAATCAAGAATAACTATTGCAAGTTAATCTCGATTAATGTTGTGTGCCGAATTTGGTGGTTAATGCTTTTTTTTAATGAGAAAAACGTTTTCTTACTCGTAGATTTTTAACACAACAGTTTATAATGCAAGAGTATGAAGAAGATGAATATGAAGTAAACAAGAAATAAAGAACGCAAGTAGTTAACATGGTTCGAGATAAACTTTTCCTACGTTCACTGCTCGATCAAACACTAGATCGAAAATCCACTAAATTTTCTCCTTTCTTTTTACTCGTTGAGTACAAGCCACAAGAATTATCAAAACTAGATAACTTCTTGTGATTACACTTCTTCCTAAGATTGATAACTACAATCTAGGGTTACTACTGGATCAAAACAAGATCATAACTTGAAGTTTTGTAAACTGATTTCCAGAAAATAAACCTTCAAAAACAATAAACACTCTAGAGAATTCTTGACTGGTAATTGAGTGTTCTTGAACATTGAGAGCTTGAAGACTTTTGAGCAGAGTAATGGCAATTTGAAAGTTTGAATTCTCGTACTCTTTTCTGGAAGTGAAGGTGGTATTTATAGAACCATTGTTGGAACTATCCGTTAGAGAGACAAGAGTCCTTCTTCCTCGCATTAATGACTGCATTAATTGCATGACAGTGTTGTTGATATACGCGTTGCCGTATGAGCGTCTTTTTCCACCTTTCACGCGATTTCCCAGTGCTTTGCCATACCAGGAATTATTTACTGTACTGCAATTTGATATTCTCGTACTTCATTCCTAAAAATATGCTGTTGATGCGACAATACACTGAGTGGTTGACTTATAACAAATTTAGGTATGTCGGCAGTCCACCATAATTATTGTGAGTATTAGCTCGTTTGCTTTGGGCCTAGCAGGTCGCTGTGAGTCGAGCTGTTCCACAAGTTAATTGGTTTGGTTCCCAATTAACATTTATAACTTCATGTTGAAGACATCTTGATTGTAGAGAAAAATTGAGGGACATATCATTTTTGTGAAAACGACTTGTTGTATTTTGGACAGCGGGCTGCTGGGGGTTTTTAACTCCAGCTGTTCTTCCTCTCGAGATGGTTTCAAGTATAGAAGTCTTTTATCCTAGTTACCGCTTGATTATAAGGACATATGGTTAATTTATCCATTTGTTCCTTTTACATTATAGCTGTTTCTAAACTAACTATAGAAGGACAGATCGTTATAAGTAAGCTTGAAACTTCAAACTTCTTTTACAATTGTGATCTGTGAAAAATAATTCTTGATCAAGAACCAAAACAAGTAAAGGGGGACAACGAGCTGTTAGTGTGAGAGACAGATCGTTATTTTTTACTAAAAACGATCTGATCAAAACTAAAAGCTAGCTATCTATACAACTTGGTGAATACTTGTTATCTTAGTGATTAATGTGTCCAGGAAAGTTTTGCAAGAATAATACAGATAGTAAATTATACGATCTGCTTCTTTTTAAGTTGTTCCTTAAAAGATGACATTGACTACTTGGTTTTCTGAGATCATAAAGTGACTAAGTGTTGTTTCGAGAAACATCATCAAAACATAAATAAATTCGTGGAGTTCCCAACATTGTACATGCATATTTGATAAAGTTTTCTTAATTGAATGAAAATGAGGAAGTATGATTTGGCTTATTTACTAGTATCTCCAATCCATTTGGACCTCTTAGAGGTTCTAACCAAGAAGCACGTAGATTTCCGAATCCCCAAAATGCATAGTTTCTCCTTCAAATATGACTTATTCCGTTGGAGAACGTACACATTAGGAGGTGATTGGTTGTATGTAATGAAATATGGCAGGAATGGAATGTAGTGTGGAATGTAATCGAATTGTTAATCCATTACTATGCTTGGTGTGTATAAGGAATAAGGATGAAATGGAATAAATTATATTTATATTGTATTACGAAATTATACTTTTAATATTCCAAGTAAATTTGTTATTCTCATTTATGTTGTTTTATTTTTGTCGAATTTCTCTATTTTTTCATATTTTTTTATTGATCAAAATAATTCAAATAAAAATATTTCAATATAGAATTTAAAACGTAGGGCTGAACATTCGGATTATGGTTCAATTTTGTCTAAAAAAATCAAACCAAACCAAATTAAAAAAATTTGGATCGAAAAAGATAATTCAACTAAATAAAAAACTTAACTAGACCAAACTAACCAAATTTATTTTGATTTTGTTCGTTTATCCGAATATTTTATTTCGTAACTTATTCCATTCATTTTTTTAAAATAATTAATTATGAAAAATAATCATTCATTTATATCTTCAATAGTTATCATGTAATAAAAAATTAAAAATCTAAAATTTAAAATTATAATCACAATACTTAAATTATTAAATCTAGAAAAATTAAAATAAAAATGAAGTAAATAAATTATCAAATTTAATTTATTAAATAAATTTAAAATATAAATTATATTATAAAATATAATGAAAATAATAAAAATATATATGATGAAATAATTTTATTTAATAAAAATAAATTATATTTTAATATTAAAAAATAGTTCGATTTTTGTATATTCTTTTGATTTGTTTTGTTTAAATCCAATTCAAATCGAATTAGAATTTGATTTTGAAATAAGATCCAACCAATAAAATATTTGAGTTTGGTTATTCGAATTCAATTAATTTTGCTCAAACCCATTAAAATGTGTATTATCAGTTATAACAATCATAAATAAAATCATAAAGCAATAAAATTTAAATTAGATCGAAAAATTTTAGTTATAAAATAACTCGTTTTTCATAACAAATAAATAATATCCAAAAATTTAAAAATATATAACTTATATCATTCAATGAATATTTCTAATACTAATATTTTTTATTAAAAAATGATTTTGTAAATATGATAAAAAAATTTAAGTTTTTTTTGGTAAGGGAAAGGTGCGGTGTATAATAAAATTAACAAAATAACAAATATTTTAATTAATTTTGTCTAAATGAAAAAATAACAAAAAAATTATTGAATGATTAGCTAGGAATGACTAATACATTTGATTAGAGATGAATAACTATTATCACTCCTAATGGAATGGTGATTCCAAATGAAATGTTGATTCCTAATGGAATGTTGATTCCTAATCGTAAAACGAACCAAGCAAATGAATGAAATGGAGAAAGTAATGATAATTTCATTTCATCCTCCATTCTATTCTACCAATCACCTTATAAATTCTTAAGTAGATCTTGCATTAGTCCCAAAACGTTGGTTTCTAATTAGGAAAGTAAATATTTATTTTTATTTTTTTTTATAAAATATTTGAGCTTGAGAAGCTTCTCGTCCAATAGGTCCGTAAAACTTGCTAGGATAAGCAATATTATTGAACCAGAAAAAAAAAACAAGTAATAAAATCAAAGACTAACAAAATACCTAAACTATAAAATAAATAATTCTTTCCAAAATCTATCCCACTAAAACAGATCTATTTTAATTTTTTTTTTACATATTTGGTCAAACTAAATCTAGTGTAGTTGATAATTACTAACTTGGCCCACCTCCACCCTCAACCATCAGCCACAATTATTACACTTATATAAAACTATAAAACTTCTTTAACTTGTCTTTTATAAAATTTAAGACACTTAAAATTTACTTATTATTTTAGAAAAATGTTAATGGTTGAATATACCCAATAAGTAAAAGTGAAATGTAGAAAATACCCAAAGTTATATGTGTATATGAAAAATACCCACTTTATTTGGTATTGAGTCAATTCTCTTACACTTTATACATTACCGAGGAGAAAATAAGATTGTTATATTTCAAATGATAGTTTCATTATTACATTTTACAGTCTCTTACCTTTATCTCACTAAAAATCTCAATAATTTCTCTCGTCTAAATCTAGTTGAATTCATCAAATTGGAGAGATTTATCAGACTATAATCAGGTAATAACGTAATAATAGACATTTTAGACAACTACCGCTACCTTAAATTCTCGCGGTATTTCTCTTTATAACATATTTGTGTGTGGTATTTACTTATTTACACGTATTATATGTATAGCTCTTGGAAAATATCAATACCGCCCACAAAAGTGTATCTACCGCCGGTACAAAAAACCGGCGGTATTTGCAAGCGTAATGTATATACGGGCGGTATTGATGTTTCCCTGTAGGTAGTTGCATTCCAAACATGATTATGTAAATACCGCGCGTTAAGAGCTAACTACCGTGAGTAAATATAACTTGCGGTATTTCTATTTATTTACTTTACGCGAGCGGTATTGGTAGATTCAAGTCATTAGATGGTTTCTGAACACTTATATGTTAGCTATGATGTCTGATATCTTACTAAAATCATTATTTATTTGTAGATGACGGATTACACACCTGTGTACGTAAAATATGGAGGTTATTGGGATGAGTGTATGTATACGGGTGGCCAGGAGCAGATAGCACCTCTCCCGAACAATTATGTCACCATCGCGAACTTGAAATTCTGCATCGAGCACATGTCTATTGCAGTCAAAAATCAAATATGTTAGAAGTTAGAAGACTATGTATGATCCAATAATCACCTACAGTGTATGTGGATTTGAGAGGGGAATTGAGCAGCAGAAATGAATCCACAAGAATTTCAGACCTCAACTTTGCATGTGATGACGGTGTTGGTGGTGGTGATGGTGGTGGTGATGGTGGTGGTGATGATGATGATGATTCTGATGATGATGATGATGAAGATTACATTGTGAGTTCAAATTGTTTTTCATCATCTGAATCTGATGAAGAACAAGCTCTTGGGATGAACAGTGCACATTTGCTGAATTTGCAGCATGGATACGTGATGCAGGGGGTATGCGAAGTGTTCTGGAGATGATGTATCCGAGTGTGGATAGTGACGTCGAGTACAACCCTAATACAGAAGGATTTTTAAGAAATTGGATAGTTTCAATGGTCCCCCTAAATGCTATGACTTCCGACATGTTGACTGAAGAAAATCCAATACTTGAAGAGTTAGGTTATGGGTCGATCTTCAATGATAAGGAAGAATTGAACATTGCAGCTGGATTGTGGAACATGGAGAACTGAGCTGAATACAGAGTCGTAAGATCAGACACGTATCGCCTTCACTAGTGTTGTAAGGTGTCCGAAAGATGCCCATTTGTTTTGCGTGCTCATTGTCATGGAGGTTGTTGGGCTGTATCTGAGTTTTGTGCTGAGCACACTTGTAATGATGATATCATACATCTTGGTCCGAAAAAGGTCCACTCAAAGGTGATTGGCGCATTCTTTGCGAAGAAAATGCTAAATGTAAAAGATATTATTAGACCGAAGGTTATTCATGAGGAGATGCGGAGGTGTTTCGGTATGGATGTGACGTACGATGTTGCACTCAGAGGCAGAAATCATGCTCTGGAGATGATTTACGGTAAGTACGATGTATCATTCAGTTGTTGCCTGGATACCTACATATGTTGGAAGTGATGAATCCAGGTACGATAACTGATCTTGATGTCGGCCCTAACAATAGATTCAAATATCTGTTTGTCGCTCTTGGAGCTTGTAGAGCGGGTTCAGCTTGTGTATGAGGCCCGTGATAGTTGTTGATGACAATCATTTAAAGGGGAAGAACAATGACATTTTATTCTTGCAGTGATGAAAGATGCGAATGAACAAATTTACCCATTAGCATTTGGGATTGAGCCGATCGAAAATCACGAGTCTTGGATTTGGTTCCTGACTAGAGTGAAAAGATCTTTTGGTAGTACGCCAAACACATTGATCGTATCCGATCAACATGTATCGATCGAGCATGCCGTGGGTATCGTATTTCCCGAAGCAACACACGGTTTATGTTACTATCATGACAAGATCAAACGGTTTGGAAAGACCACTGTTGGTTTATTTCAGAGAGCTGCTTACACATACAAGCAGAATGAATACCATAAAAGAATGAGTGTCATAGAGGCTTCGAAGCCTGCGGCTTATGAGAAGTTGATGAGTGTTGACCCCACCAAATGGGCTCGATCGATGTGCCCAGTGCAAAGGTATAGTTTCCTCATATCTAATGCAGCTGAAAGCTTCAATAAGACATTGTTATGGGCTTGACGTCTACCTATTTGTTCTCTTGTGGAGGCAGTGAGACTTGTGTTGGAAAGTTGGTTCAATGATAGACGTCAGAAAGCTGCCCGAGATCATCAAGAATACCCTGAAGAGGTTATACGAAAGGTGCGTCTGCAAATTGATAGATCTCGTGCGTGCAACGTAGCTCGTGTGGATGCTAATACCTTTAAGATGAAGACAAGTACGCGATCAGTAACAGTTGACTTGAATGCATGGAGTTGTGAGTGTATGGAGTTTCAGTTCGATCTCATTCCTTATTTTCATGCAGTTGCGGCAATTCAGTACGTATAATATTTTAATAATTAGATTATCATATATGTAAATTAATTTATTATATTGTCGAATGATAGTAATTTAAAAATTTTCAAGAATGCCGGCATGTCCATATCTCAATTCATAGCAAACTTTTACAAACGGACAACAATGGAGGACGCCTACAGAGTACACATTGCACGTGTTCCTCATAAGAATAATTGGGTTCTACCAACCAATGTTGCAAATAGAGAAATTTTGCCAAATAAAGCCATAAGACTGCCGGGTCGACCTCGACAAAGTAGACGTAGATCAGGAGGAGAAACATGTGGAAGAAGTAGGAGAGGAGGTCGAAGATGTCCTCATTGTGATATGACAGGACATACGGGTCCGAATTGTCCCCGATGAGTAGTAAAAGACTTATTTTATGTTATAAGACTAATTTATTGTAATATTTGTTGTGATGACTTATTTGAGAATATATGAAACATATATAATTTGTTGTGAAGACTTATTGAATATTTTAGAATATATTGAATATTTGAGAATATATTCAACATATATAAACTAATAAGAATATTTGATATATAATCTATTAAGATATATATATATATATATATATATATATTGAATCTAACCGAACGAGGAAGAGGCGAGACAAGCATGACACGGGATGAAATCGAGCACAAGGAAGCTGACCGTGCAGCCAGCGATCGCTGGGAATGCTGCTGCAGTTGAATCTAATAAAAATATATATATATATTGAATCTAATAAGAATATATATTCAATATATATATCGATATATTGAACCTAATAAGAATATATATATATATATATTGAATCTAATATAAAAATATATTAAATAAATATTTAATATATATTGAATCAAATAAGAATATATATATATATATATATATATATATATTGAATATTTGATATATAAGTCACAAAAATTAGATGATCATTAATTTGATAAGTCATACAAATTTAAATTTTAAAATCAATGACACAAATTAAATATGCTACAAGCAACAAGAGCACAATAAGTTTTAATATTTGCCGACCCCCACTGAACTGTAGGCCATCCACTGATAATTCGCTCAACTGTCATGCACGCTAATGGCCTACAACTATGACTATCTGTTTGTCTGAATTGATGAGTTTCATTTGCATGTCGCCAGGTGAACAACTCTTTGTTCTCTCTGTATCCAAATGTGTTGTAGCTATAGTACATCCCATGTAGCATCGTCGCCGAAACACCATAAACCAGTGGTCTAAGTGCCCTCATCCTCGCCTCTCGAACATCATTCGTAATTGCATGCCAATTAGAGTCGTACAATGTCAGTGTACGACTCGTCATATCAACAACTATTACTACAAAATGATGCATTACTAGAATCGGAAATATTACCTACAATTATTAATACACAACACAATTATTAACATATGCAATGATTGTTTTATAACTATATTAAAAAAAAAAAAAAACAAGCTTACTTCTCATGCATCCCACCATGCACTACCAGTATGTCCATAAGCAGAACCCCGCACAACGTCACACAACCATTGACTTGGCTTCCAATTATTTTTAATGTGAGAATCCAATGCTCCCCTTCCAACCAATTGCAATGAACGACTCTCTTCCACAAAAAATTTAAATTCAAATTCTAATCTTGCCTATAAAATATTAATATGAACATTGATAATCAATAAAAAGTGAAAATTTAACTATATTAAACTAAAATTAACTATATTCTAATTAAAAAGTGAAAATTTACTTACAAAGAAATCAGATTTGCATATCACTGTATTCCCCTTCGTTTTGCTCGAAAACACCCCACCAATTGTCAATGATCCTATTTTGGAGTATCATCATGTACAAATCTACAGTCTATATAGAAAAATATTATTATAAAACAAATTGTATAACATAAATCACCAAATTAATATAATTAATTAAGTAAAGTTACCTCTACATAGAAATCTTCAGTCATGTTGAGCATGAGCTTGAAATCTGAAACAGTGACAGGAGCCTCATTTCCGATGAGTGTAACTGTCGCATGGTCGGGATTCTTCATGAACTCACAGAAAATGTTGTACACACCACCTAAAAGAAATGGAGGGGAAGTAGGAGGACGATATTCCCCTAAAGGACTACCTTATGCGATCCCCTCTCCGGATTCCATCAACCCCTAATTATTTAAATAATTAATTAAAAATAGGAATATTAAAAAATTAAAATCAAATTAAATTAAATAATTAATTAAAAATATGAATATTAAAAAATTAAATTAAAATCAAATTAAATTAAATAATTAATTAAAAATAGGAATATTAAAAAATTAAAACCAAATTAAATTAAATAATTAATTAAAAATATGAATAATAAAAAATTAAACTAAAATCAAATTAAATTAAATAATTAATTAAAAATAGGAATATTAAAAAATTACATTAAAATCAAATTAAATTAAATAATTGTAGAAATACCTGTCTCATATCAGATGTGGAATGATGGTAAGTCACAAAAGGAGCATTGATCATCGGGGCAACATGCACGTCCGACGTTGAATATCGACCGGCTCCCATGGATGCAGATGATGGAAGATATGATTGCACAAAAGTAGGCAGTGTCAAGCCCAATGCCAATGGCTGATGAGTATAGTCATCTGGGGCTGACTCAGTGTGTGTGGGCTCGGGAAAAGTAGTAGATGGTCGAGCAGAATCATCAGCCACGTTAGTAGATGGCCGAGCAGAATCATCATCCACGTCAGTAGATGGCCGAGTAGCATCGTTAGCGGCACGAGACGGACGAGCGGAGTCTGTAATGGGAGGACTACGTCTCCGGGTATCTATCACCAGAGAACTGCGTCGTGATCCGCCGCATCTCATCATATCAAACATCCCCTGCATCCACTTTTTCAGCCTGTTCTCAGAAGCTCTAATCTCTGACGTATACCTCCTCTCAGAAGCCTGCAACTCCTGCCTGTGCCTCGTCTCGTAAGCCTAAAGCTCTGCCCGCACACGTGCCTCGTGTGCACTCAGCTCAGATCGTATGACCTCTCGCATACGTGCCTCTAATGGCTCTAGTCTAGGAGGCCCTCCGCTACTACTCGAAGAAGAATCAATCCTAGGCACGCGGGCACGCTTCCCCATGTCGGTACGACATCGAGGAGGACGAGATGTGTGGTCGGCGTGCTCGTCGGGCAAATCATCCACTACAGGCCTCGTACTCCAAGTAGATCGAGCACCGTGTACCTCCTCTACAACAACAGATGGTCGTGTACGTCGAACACGACGCTGATCACCTGAAGTGTGCTAGGTCCTAGCCGTAATGTTCGTCGGAGGAGCATACCGTACTGACAACATGCCTAGTGACTCCACTGATCTCACGTGAGGTAGGGATCGCTCGGCCTCCTCAAGAATGATGTTTGTAATATCATAGCACTGCAAAACAATAAAAACATAATCAATTAATTCAATTATTAATTAAGTAAATTAAATTAATATATTGAATTAAAACAAAATTTCAACTTACATCCAAATTAGTGTAGAAACTCCGAATGTCTGCAGATTCTGGGATATCTGGAGTCTTTTGAAAATTTCAGCGAAGACATCTCAGATATAATCCTTCACCACGAAGTTTCCCAGCAGTCATCCCCAGCTCGGGAATCACCTCAAATCCCCAAATCATCAACGCCCAAGTAGGACCGTAGAAATGATATCTCGAATTGTCTGGAATTTTTCTCATATAATGTCGGAGAATCTTGAACGAATGTGCTCCACACGGGTACTCGTAGAATGAGTCCATGTCTGAGGCCAGCGTCCACAGCCACGGGAAGACTATCTTCTGAGCGTCATGCCCGAAGATAAATATCGATGCCATCAGTACGTGGGCCACGACTACGTACAAGTCATCCTCTTGGGGAATACTGTGCTTCCGAAAGCGCCTGAGCAAATCCGCTCCGGATAAATGGCCGTCGCCGCATGTCATCTCGAAAATCTGAAGGCCTTTAGGATCATGGGAACGAGTGCTGTGGAAATTAGGGCGCCCAAATCTCAACCCCGTGATCAAGGCGTGATCCTGTACCGTGTACTCAACATCTCTCCCTTTGATGTGGAACCAAATAAACGTGACCAAATGCAACGAGAGGCTGGACCTTGTAGCGCTGCAGAACAAATGCTACCCGGTGTCCACCCTATAAAATGTCCAAAAGGCCCATTCTAAAACCTATCGAGCAAATCATCACCCCCGACCTCAAGAAGTGTGTTCCGAATTTTCTCTAATAAATTAATCCTGTAATATGTATTTGGCACCGATGTACGAAGAATAGAGTTGGGTCTACGATACCACGGACGCTCCGATGCCTACATAATTAAAATATTTATTTAGTATTAATTTTAATAAAAAAAATTATAATATGTACACGGTAAAAAACTAACAAATGCATGTAATTAGATTACCAAGGTACATGCTATACGTTAGGGTATAGACTGCACTATATATATATTTCGAAAGATAAAAATACGTATACTCCAACGGTATAAATACCGCCCACAATACCGTAAATACCGCAATTCATATGTACGTGCGGTAGATGTGTATTTGCGCACGATATTTATATATTTGCAAAGATAAAACTATGTTCTTCTATAATAGCTTAATACCGCACGTATATATTATCTAGAATGTATCTACCGCGCGTCATGCACATGTGCGGTAGATACGTTCTTCCCGGCGGTATTGAGTTTTATGTGTTCACGAGACTAATATCTAACAGTTTATGTACATAACACATCAAAATACGTCAAGAAACATGAACAAACAATAAAAAACGTAAATACCGTAAAAATATATACATTATGCATAAGATAAGGATATTTACCTGAATTTCTCGTGGGATCTCTTTGTCGGAGTCTCCCATAGATGTTTGGGCGTCGGGTGCTAATGGCAGTGGTTTCAACGGCGTGGATTTGAGCTCGGCGGCGGCGCGGGGGAGAAAAGAGGCGGTATTACAAAGAGAGAGAGGGAGAAAAAGTTTGGTGGGGCTGCGGTAACAATTTTTACCGTAAACGTGGGGTGTGGGTAGGTGGGAAGTAGACGGTGGGTGCGTGGGTAGTTGGGGGAGTCAAAACATAATAATTAGGTAATTATTGTGTTTTAAGTAGTATTAAAAAAATGGGTATTTTTAATATGAAATATTAGAAATGGGTATTTATTTCATATACATTTTTCATATTTTCAATTTTCTCCCTTTAGAAAAACATTTATCACTATCATGGTTTTAAAAGGCGTACTCGAGGCGCGCCTCGGTACGCCTCAGATAGAAATCGCCCTTGAGGCAGCGCCTCATGTGTGTTTGCGAGGCTTACGCCTCGAGGCTTATCGAGGCGGTCGAGGCGGCTGTGAGGCAGACGCCTCATCCATGGACAATTTTGTGATGTTTTTTCTTGTTTTGGGCTGAAATTAATGGGCAATTATATGGGCTTTTTTTTAATTTAATACAATTAGTGATGGGCTTGACCCAATATGATAAATTAAATAATTAAATAAGTAAATAATAATAAAATTAAAACAAAGGGTTTGGAAATTAGATGCATCGCTCATTGCAGAGCAGAAACGCAAATACAAACTCAAACATTTAAACATCAGCGGCGCTCCACTACGACCACCAAACCGGCGAAGCAGCGGCGCACGTCTCCGGCGAAGCAGCTGCAGCGGCGCACGTCTCTCAGGTGAAGCAGCGCTGTTCTTCTGTGGCAGATGATGATGATGATGAAGATGAAGATGGGGATGGAAATGAAAGCGATGATAATTTGGATTTCTTGCACTTTTAATTCATTTAATTCATGAACATTTAATATTGGGAAGTTAAATTTGAGATTTTAAAGACTTATAACTTCCATGAGACTTTATGTTTATGTTTTTATGATATTAGATATGATTTTGTATGATTTTATTATTTACGCCTCGAGTATACGCCTCGCGCCTCTATAAAAAAACGCCTCGAGGCGAAAAACACCTTTTAAAACCTTGATCACTATATTCAAACTACATTATTTACGTATTTATATAAACACTCAAACTATAATAAAGTTAAAATACTATATTAAACTATTTAAATTCCGAGTGGAAATATTATTGTCCTGAAAGTTGGGGAATCTATCTTACCCTCAAAATCTGATTCTGAAGAAACAAGAAACAAGGGCATGGTGGGACCGGACCCACATGATTTGAGAAATACTAAGACTATGTTTATACATGACACCCACTTGGGTGTCATGACTATAAGACAAAAAAGTATAATTAAAAAATAAATCAAAAGTAAATAAAATGTCATGACACTCTAAAAAAGGGTTGGCCAACCAATCCCTCTCTCCACTTGGGTTATCCAATAATATGGTGCCAAATGGCACCATATTATTGGATAACCCAATTATATTAATTTCAATTTGTTTATACTAATTAATTTAAATAATATTAATCAAAAAAATATATAAAATATATGAAAATTCATGATTTTAAATTCTCTATAAATAGAGTAGTATATTCATATTTTTTGAAGCACAATCAATTTTCATCTATTTTTTGAAGCACAATAGAGTAGTATATTCATATTCATAAATAGAGTAGTATTTTCATCTATTTTTTGAAGCACAGTGCAATGATTGAAAAATTATTATGTTTAATTTAAAATTAATTATTAATTTTCCTAATACATTATTAATTTCTTATAGATAGACCTACAAGAAGACAAGAAGGTGATGATGAACTTTTTCAGTACTCTACTGAACGTATTGCGAATTTAGGTGAATATATGGTGAACAGAGAACAACTTCGCAATCAAGAAGTTCATGATCTCTTGAAAGACGATTTGATTGAGCATATTTGGCAAAAATTTGGCACTAATAATTAATATGTAATGTCGTTTATTTATTGATTTTGTAATTTATTATCTAATGCATGTATTTGTATTTTGGTTTACTTCATTTCAATTATGTATCTATTTCATATGTATTTGGTATTGAATTAATAAATCCGTTATTTATTTTAAGTTTATAAAATAATTAATTATTATAATTAAAAAATTTAAATTATAATTATAATATAATTATTTATTTTAAATATAATGTATATATATAATATACGATAAATGAAAATAAAAGATAAAATTTTTAGAGTTGGTGTCATGGATAAAGTATGAAGGTTGTGGAAATGGGTTATATTGTGGGTTGTATAAGTGGAAGAGAGAGAAATTAATATTTTATTTTGATGATTGGGTTGTGAAGATTGTGTAGTGTCATTGATAAACATGGTCTAATGGCAATGAGCTACATTTATGATCTCAATTATTGGCTGGTCACCTCACCTTCCTCACTTCCAACTACTCACTCAAATTACAAGCAACACAAACAAAGAAGAAGAAGAAGATATGTGTTCCAATAATAGTGTCAAATCGGAAACCCTCGTCAAAATAGCTAACACACTCCGCCTTTACCAATCTAATCACGTTTCTGACATTATCCCCACCAATTATTCACCAATTCCCGATTTGGACCCTAATGGAGTCCCTCGCACTCGAGCTTCTGTCTTGATCTGCTTGTTCCAAGGAAAACAAGGCGATCTTCGTGTATTACTCACCAAAAGATCTTCAACTATATCCTCTCATTCTGGTTCTATATATATATATATATCTCTTTCTATTTTTCTTCAAATAATACCTGCACTTCTGTGAATTTGGAAAACTTACTTAGTGTACCTTTTAATTTCAGGCGAAGTTGCGTTGCCCGGAGGCAAGTGGGAAGAAGGCGATGAGAGTAATGCTGCCACCGCATTGAGGGAGGCCAACGAAGAAATCGGTTTGGACCCTTCTGTTGTGGAGGTTGTCGCCATTCTTCACCCCTTCTACACTAAGGTACTTCTCTATTCTGGACAAGTGAGATGCTACTTTTATTTTATTCTTTGAATCATTATCTTTGTCAGATATGTCTGAAATAGCAAATTTGAAATATTTTAGATTATTAAAGATCTTGCAAACTGAAATTTAGAATGGTCATTCTGTGCAGTTTCATGTTAATGTATTTCCAGTTGTTGGCATAATTTGGGATATCAATGTCTTCAACCCAATCATTAATACCTCCGAGGTGGAATCAGTATTTGATGCTCCATTAGAAATGTTTCTCAAGGTTGATAATTTCTGTACTACTTTTAGTTTATCATTTCAGTTTTAAATTTTTATTGGAGTGTTTTTTTGCCTTACGATCATGTTCCGTCTTCAATTGGCAATATTTATTGGCATGTCCAGAATGAAAAACGAAGAGAACAGAAGATGGAGTGGATGGGCTACGAATATTTGCTTCATTTATTCGATTATGAAACTGAAAACAGATGTTATTTAATATGGGGACTCACTGCTGCAATCTTGATAAGAGCAGCATCCATTATATACGAACGACCCCCTGCCTTTGAAGAGTGTAGGCCTGAATTCTGGAGAAGGAGTCGATATTGAAATACTGGTAACTTACTTATTCACAATTTGTACAAATATAGTTGATACAATCAAAACTTGACTCTCTTTACATGCTGCTTTAGTTCAGATGCTGCTATGAACTTGTCGCTGTTAGTGATTTATTGAAGAATCTGCACAACCCGAAATTCTTATACTATCTAATATTCCAAGGGATTAGTTGACAGATTAATTAGGAGCCCGAAAAACTTAAATATAATTGAGGTGAAGTTATTCTTTAATATGATTATAATTTGGCAGCCCATCCTCTGTGATTAATAATTTGGATTTCACTAGTTGGCCTTCAGTATACTTCAAAAATCAAAATTTTTGCTATGATTCTGTGACCTGTTCATTATCAGCCCTTTGATTTGTTTCTTCTCTTTGAATGTATTTGTGTGTAGAAGCGTGATACTTGGGGCATTGTCATTACACACTTATCTTTAATGATCTAACTAATTTCATGTTTATTAATTGGATGTCTGATTTAGACTGTTGCTTTTATTAATAATCAAGTTCTTTTAAGTTCTGTTTATTTAGTTAAAATATATTGACCTTGACATTAACCTGAAATTTTGTGACCAGGAGATTTATACACTAACTTATCGTGAAATCGACTTTATATTGTACACCAGAACCATAAAGACACAATAATTCGTTACCCTCTAAATTGCACGTAAGGGAATCCCCAAAAACGGTGGAATGATTTTATGTGGATACTCATACACCAAAACTTCCAATACAATTCCTTTAGTTTTCTCCTTACATCTTTTGACTTTTATAGCCATGTTCCACATAGTAATATCGCACATATTAGATAATTACATACATCAATCCCAGCCTAATACATACTGAAAAACATAAGACAGCGGGGGAATGTGGTGCGAAAGTATGACAGCCTACCTGATACATGAAGTATGACAGCAGCATAAACGTTGAGACTATGAGGATGATCAAGATCACTACTCGAGTACCAAATGATAAGTCTTGAACATTGGCCACTTGTACTATAATGTAAGAGATGAATTACAGAAGCATGATTCCAGCTGTGTAACATGTCTTTTTGTCTATTGTTGTTCCTGTATCTGTACTAAGTACCAACATGCATGTCTTATTACTTCTCACCTAAATCTAGTTCCACATTTTACTCCAAAAAATGTAAGAAAGCTAAACCTTTCAGTTATGATAGTTTTTGTTTCAATACAGCAGACTTTGCAAGAAACTCTTTCCTCCCAAGTCCCAAAGATTACACACAATGTGACTGACCATATCTAGACTTCTAAGGCCATCCAAGAACATCAGTAAGCACATAGGTTGATGCAAGAGAAACTGGGTACAGCATCACAACAGCATAACCCACTAAGTGAGGGAATGTGATGTGGAAGCCTGTAAGAAGCGTCATGAAAGTGTTCATCGCCATAACTTCCAGGATTTCAGCAAACACGCTTACGGATAGATTCAGAGCGTAAACTGGTGCAAGGAACATGATCAAGCTCACCACGTTGTTCACGTAAACGCCACTGTAAAGCAACACAATGGAAACAAGAAACATCAGAAGATAGAGAAAAAGTAATCTCATTTATTTTCTGGAGGAAAGTGTCAAAGAAATGAAGTTCTGCGTCTTCTTTCCGGATGAAGCGAAGGTTTGAACTGCAACTTGGTTGTTCAAAGCTAAGGGTACGACCAAGTACGAGACTGAAAAGTTATTCAGATTTGCAGCTGTAGCAAAATTCACAAAGGTGACAACAAATGGTTCTGCAAAAGCACACAGCAATGCGATCCCAAGAATCACCAATAAAGCAGCTCTCATATAATTTAGCCAAGTATTTAGAGGACTTTCGATTCTGCTTCTACTCAAACTACTGCTGTTAGACAACAAACCCTGTTGTAACTGGTCATTGTCCTGAAATTTGGAATTATAGGATCAGCAGGTGCATTTATATATTCTTTTTCATTTGACTTATGTGTGAATGGATGGTGTGGTATAGTATTTGATTATGAATGATAGTACTCCCTCCGTCCCACTATTTCCGTCCTCTTTTATATTGAGATGAGTGTATTATTTTAATGAAAGATGACGGAAATAGTGGGACGGAGGGAGTACGTCATTTGGGGTTTAACTGCCTGAATTTTGATCTGGGCAGCTTCAATCGTATATCAGAAGCCCCCTGCTTTTGTAGAGCAAAATCCCAAATTCAAAGTACCTACTGATGTTTTGAAAGATACAAAGCTGCCTTAATATGTTCATATATTTGCCCCTGTTATAAAATCAATCTACAACTATGAACTCACATACATTTTCTTTTGGGCTAAAAGTTAAAATACCCACTTTGAGAAGTAAAAGATAAAAAATACCAACTTGCATGATCACATGAGGAAATTGATGATGTGCTCATGTATTTCATTTCACAAAATAGTTTGAATAATATGAACACACGAGAAAATTGCTATGTTATTATGTAAATGAGTAATTTTTATCTTTTAATTTAAATGGATATTTTTTATCTTTATTTTATAAAAGTGGACAATTTTCACCTATTAGACCTTGGCTAATTGTTCTTATTTGCACAAAATATTCTTGAGTCAACTTCCAACTAACAAGCCAAACGCAGACCACACCTTGCACTCACCATTTCCGGACGAGATTTGATGAAGTATTTTATAATCATAAAATGAGGAATGCAGTCGGCATAAGCATTGGATGAATAAGTTTGGGGGCACAATTGCCTTAAATGCTTGTGATCAGGTAGCTTATATTTAATTTAGTTTCATATTCATCTTCATATCCCTTGCGCTATGTGTGCGTCTCTGTGTGAGATTTTCCCATCAAGCAGTGTCATAAATGTGTCCAGAATCTATGCAGATGCCCAAACATTGTAGAGCAATGGTCATAGCTGCACAGAAGTCAACTGGAAAGATAATGTTCGCATCAATAAAATCAGTTGAAGTTCCATCACGACTGCCTCAGCTACTATGTTCTGTATGCTTACACATTGATGTTAGAACTTGAGAATCCATTAGTTTTCAGTAGTTGGGTAGGGAGGATTAGTTCAACTGCATTTTTTATCTTTTATTTCTAAAAGATCATTTAAGGAGAAAGGTATTGCTCTGTTGTATTTGTGGCCTACTACATGTAAATTGTAATATCAATACTTGCAGTTTCTGTTACTTGTTTGAATCTTTTTATAATTTAACTAGATTGTTACTTGCCCGTCGAAATTCGATGGGATTATATTTTATAAAATTTATAAAAGTAATTAATATCATTTCATTTATTACTATTTGTTGTTATAGATATATAACTACTTATTTATATATTAAATATGTATAGTAAAAACCGTTAATTATGTTCACTTTCTAATGATAAACTTGCAATCGTTCTAAAATTAATGAAAAAAATAAATTTACAACTTGATATATATATCGTAAATATTAAATCCTCGTAAACTTGTCTATTAGTAGACTCGTACTAACAACTTAATATTTTTTTTAATATATTTGAATTTAATTTATATACTCATATTCGTTCTAAAGTAAAGTGAAAATTATTCTAATACTCATTATTGTTAGAAGTGTTCAAAATAATCATAATCGGCGGTTCTGGCAACCAAATCATAAAAAATTATTAAAATTCTGAATTGCAAATATAAAGAAAGCGGTTCGGTTTCGGTTTCGGATTCAAATGTTTTGTATCGTGAACCAATTGATTTCGTCTTACACCCATATAATAATATGTGTTATAAATTCAAATATATAAAAAAAATATATATAAATAAATATTACTGAAGAAAATAAACTATATTTGAATATTTATGAAATCTAATCAATTTATTCAAATTTTATGTATACATAGTTATCTTAAAATCGATAAATGTCTTGTTACACATCTTTATCCATTAATTATTCATCAATGTCCAAGCCCGTATGAGAATAAACTCAGATTATATGAATTCATTTATTTATATGTATATATACATTTACAATTTGATTAAAAATTAAATATATTTACTCGTATTTGCTACAAATATTATATATATATATAATTTTTAGGGTGAATTGTGTTAAATGTCCTATTGTGTAACTTGTACATGCATAATACCCACATGGTAAAAACTACACTAAAAATACCCAAAATTACTAAATTAGCCTTATATTAATGTATTGTATTATTAAAAGCTGAAAGATGCCCAGCCAATTCTCGGTACACGTGAAATCTGTCCCCCATGTCATGCGCTGTCGCCTATGGAATTGTGAAGTCAAACTTCACTGATTATTAGGTGTAAAATATGATAAAGTAAT
>JAPKLX010000056.1:706473-814525 GCA_026898415.1 Leonotis leonurus
GATTATTAGGTGTAAAATATGATAAAGTAATGCATATAAATTAATGCCCACCGGGTTTTGAGCTGGGGTTATGTTTTGAGAGAGAGAATAGATTTTTAGTAGTGGGAGGCTTCTTCACAGACGCCGGGTTTCTCCACAGCGCCAGGTAAGGGTTTATATTTCAATATTTTCCATCCTTTCTTTTCTTATTTTCTAAAATTCATTGTTTTGAAATTTATAATTTCATTTTATTGTAATTCTTTTGATATTGCAGTTTGCCAAATTTTGAAGGGTTAATTTATTCGGGTTTTCAAGCGAGAGGAAGGTTCGTAAAATTGTTCAAGTTGACCGAGGTTTGCAAAATTTATAATTATTATTGTAAAATATTTAAATTTCATTTTTATTGTTTTAAATCTTGAATTTGATTTAATTATTTAGGTCGGAGAAGCGGGGGAGCAACGAATTATTTTTCTTCACTTCACGGCGATACGAAAAGAATGGCACAAGATGTATTTTTTTTTAAAATTATGATTTAAATGTGATTTTAAATTTCAGATTTTACAGTTGAGCTACAAATATTTTTTATTTTATTTGTTAATTATGAATTATATGTGATTATCATGTTATTTGTTTATAACATTAATATTTACATATCTACTTATGTGATTATCATGTTATTTGTTTATAAATTGTATGATTATGTGTCACATATGATTTTAAAGCATATTTGATTATGTATGTTATTTGTTTATTTAATTATAATTTACTTATTTGATATAAGAATTAATTAACAAATTAGATTTGTACAAAAAATAAAAGAATAAAATTTGGCATAGTTATAATAAATTATATGGTGAAAAATATAATAAAACATATAAATTTAAAAAATTGTAAAAATATGTTGAAAAAGTGAAAACCCGGATGGTTCGCATGTGTGAGCGAAACCGACCGGGTTTTAAGATATTACGTCCGAGTGGTTTCGAAAATAACGTCCGGATTTAAAAAAAAAGTTATAAAAATTTAATATATAATATTTATATTTATAATTATAGGTGTTACAATTTTTGCAAACAAGAAAACAATATAAAACAAATTTTGCAAATCTAGATTTGATTAAGTGATGATTAAATGCGTAGTTATTTATGAAATTTTATTTATTTCATAATTATTTAATTCAAATTGTTAATTATGTAAAGCCTAATGCTATAATTATGTAAAAACTGTAAAAATATGTTGAAAAAAGAGAAAACCCGGTCGGTTCGCATGTGAGACTGAAACCGACCGGGTTTACAAATCCAACGTCCGGGTTTTAGAAAACAACGTCCGGATTTTCATAAAAAAAATTATGAAATATTAATATATAATATTTATATTTATAATTATAGGTGCTACAATTTTTGTAAACAAGAAAACAATATCAAACAAATTATGCAACTGTAGATTTGATTAAGTGATGATTAAATGAGTAGTTATTTATGAAATTTTGTTTATTTCATAATTATTTAATTTAAATTGTTAAATAGTGTAATAGATTGATTTAATTTTATGAATAATTAATAATAGATCCCGTATTTGAGACCTGAGCTTGTGGACTCGTCTATAGTAGCGAGCACGTACTATAAGGAATCGATATGAGAAATAATTTCCAAGACATTAAGGCATGTAGGAGGTGAGGCTCTATTGCAGCGGTTTATGGATGGATGTTTCGGTCATTTTGTTGACTGGAGACCGGGACAGAAGTGTTCCGGCGCGCTTTCGTATTTGGTGGTGCGAATGGTGGAGCCTGACGAGGATGATGACGAAGGTTTATTCTTCGTTGTGAACGGAGGTCGGTACCTATTCGGTGTAGAGGAATACTGCTTGATTAGCGGTCTTCGCTTTGGCCATTCAGATTTCGACACACGCCCTACATATGACTTAGGGCAGGTCGAGCTTTATAATGTGTTTTGAGGCAGATCCTCCGCGACAGGAGGAGCTGTACTAAAGACTTTCGTGAACCTCTCGATTGAAGATCCTGACGGTGATTTATACCTTAAGGCGGCCCACGTGCTCTTTGCTGCCTTATTTTTGCGTGGGGCTGATAGTACAGTCAGGATCGACTCGTGGATGTGGGTGCTAGCAGACGATCTAGCCGCGTTCAGCCTATTCCCGTGGGGGGCTATATCCTTTCTTTGGATGCGGCATTATTTGAACAACATAAACTGGAATAATGTGAAGTACAATCTGTTCGGGCCGTCATGGGCATTGTACGTATGGATGCTCGAGGTATTTCCATGGATGAGCCAGACATTTGGGCGATTGCGTGATGTGGAGATTCAGCCCAGATGTTGTCGTTGGAGGTTCATTTCCAGGATTCCAATTGACGTCATATACCGTATGTTTCATATGGAAGAGGTAAATTTTAATATTCATGAATATGAATTAATTTAATATCAAATAAACGAATTAAAATTAACTTTCTAATTTCTTTTCTATTTCAGTGTGAGGTGACTAAGATGACTGCCAGCGTTGATGAGCAGTTATCATGGTATTATCAGTCACTGTTGAGTATGGATCGGCAGGAGGCGTTGAATATCTTGTGGGTACCGCCGTATAATGCATTGAGACAGGGGATTCAGCCGCCACGACGCGCACATCAGACAGACAATGCTGAGGTAGTTCACGTTGACCCACCGGTGACACGTGCACGGAGGGAGATCCCATCACCTCATGTTCGTCCAGATCGGAGCGAGCCTTCTTCCTCAACTCATAGGCGCTGAGACGATGGGAAACGGGTTAGGCCGCCGTCATCCTCCTCTTCTAGTAGTAGCTCTGGCGGGAATAGAGGCGGTCACGGATCGCACACGATTACCCCTGATAAGATGGAGCGGATTGTTGAGTCGGCCGCAGAAAGAGGTTATTGCCGATTCTGAAGAAGTGGTTCGACGAGTTCAAAGACTCATTTCGATGCTCTGGATCACGACATAGTCCGGCCTATTCTCCACATCGTAGGCCATCTCCTGCTCCAGTTCAATCTCCACCGATAGCATTTGCTATGGACTTGTGGGCATCTGATACTATTAATGTTTGCGGTGGACAACCGTACGCACTTCTAAGACGCTGCAGAAACCAATTCCAACTCACGTCATTCTCTATTGGACCAACACCATATGCCAGAGGGTAAACACCCTCGTTTCCATCTTTTGTCACTGCTACGAACAATATACCCTTGTTCCTACCTTTTAAGTGCGTCCCATCCACAACTATGACGGGCCTCATCAATAATGGAAAGGCGAGACGAGATGCTCCGAGCGCAACAAACACTTGCTGGAATCTATCGTCATAACCGACATCTAAATCAGTGATCGTTTCCGGATTAGTTCTCTCAAGCATGTAAAGGTACCCTGGCAACATCTGAAATGACTCATCATACCCACCATAGATCATCTCAATAGCCATTTGTCGTGCTCGCAGTGCCAATTCATATTTAATATGAATTCCAAACTCTTCTTGCAACTCTTGTATCATCCCCTTCGGTTTAATTATCTGAAAATCACGACGAATCTTCTTCGCAAAGTACGTAGCCACAACCTTTGAGTGAACTCTTGTTGGAGGAACGTAGTCAAATGCCATCATGCACGTATGCTTATCAGTAAACTTGTAGACTCTCCAAGACTGATTTGTATCATCACCCGATGCAGATGCACGGAGCTCAAAAGTGCATTTCTTCTCAGGAAGTGAACATAAAAGCACTAATCGAGTATTATCAGACTTATATGTTTGATATTGCACGCCTCGTTCCATGTGCCACATGCCGACAGCAACTATCAATTGATCCTTCGTGTCATATATGGCACCTTTCTCTAAATCTGATAATTGGCTTAGGTCTTCTTCACATGCCACGATTGAAGCTCTCTCTGTCAACGGAATCACAGGCACCAACCAATTTTCCAATTCATCTGGATCCAATTCCTCTTCTTCATCAACCTGCAAGTTTGGCGTTGGATGCACCATTTCTATCAATCTAGCAAAACCACCATGTTGTCGTATCCATGCAGCACAATCAGCAAAAGTAAACTTCCTTATATTCTCCTCGGAATCTGTATCTGATGCATCAGGTTCTGACGCTGCCGAATTAATTTCATGGATGTCATCATCTTCACAATCTTTATGCACCGAACCAGACGGAGCATCATATTCACAATCTCTATGCACCGAACCAGACGGAGCATCATCTTCATTCACGGGAGCTCGTATAGGAGATTGCGGCCATGCCCGCCATGTACCAGGAGGAACTTCTTCGATATTAATGTCACCAAACCAACCTGCTACCTCCGTCTGATTACCAAACTCACCTCCATCTTCATTTTGAGTACTATAGTGCTGCGTATCATAGGCCGAAGTCCCCATGAAATCCGAACCTCTACTCGAGGATCCCACATCATGTGTCTCGTTAGTAATATCCACATACACCACTGGACTCCACTCATCGCGAATCAAAAGATTGAAAGAATCATCATTACAAATGCGACGTTTACTACCATCATACGAAGATATCCGGTAAATCTCAAAATTTGTACTCATTCTAATATCATGCAGCATATGTCGTATATTATACCTCAAATCTTCAATCCGAGCAGGGTCTATGGTAACAGGAGTGGACCATTCGTTATCGCCAACGTACACATTATCTTTCCAAAATCCATTGTACCTTACGTTTATGCACTTCCATCCGTCCATCTGAACAATAAATTACATATTTAGAATCAGAATACAATTAAAATACCAATACACAAAAACCCGGTCGCAATATCTATCACCGAACACAAAACCCGGCCGTGAAAAGTTCAACCCGGCCATTCAACGACCGGGTTTTAGTTTTTAACAACCGGGTTTTATATATTTTTTTTATTTCAACATCTTATGTTATTTTCTTGCTATATCATGAAAATCCTGTCGTCACAGTTTGTATAAATGATAAAACCTGGACGTTTGAATGTAAAAAGGTCGTGTTTGCAAAAAAAACGACAGGATTTTTAGAAAAATTCATGTTTTCACGACAGGGTTTTAGCTCATCAAACTCATAACACATTACTCTTTGAAACTACGGGTTTAAATTTAGCATTACCTCTTTTCTTCACCCAAATCAGCACGCGACGTGGTTTTCTCCTTCTCTTCTTCTTTCTTCTTTCTTCTTCTCTCCTTCTGTCTTCTTCTCTCTCTCTCTTCTCTCGTTTTTTCCAATTGTGAAGTTCAGTTTCAAATTTTTTAGGTAATCACAAGACATATACACGTAATAAATGAGATACTCCATATCACATGATGCATGTAGGGTGCTATGTGATGCATGTAGGGCCTGCACATATACTCCATAATTAATAATTGAACAATTGACATGAGATATATCACATATGAATTTGAATTGGGTGCTATATATATTAGCGTGTATGAAATTAATTGATTCTTGAAATTAATTTCATTAACGTGTATGAAATTAATTGATTTATATGTATGCACGTTAATGAAATTAATTGATTCCTTAAATTAATGTGTATAATTGATTTTTAGAGATATGCATATTAAATTATTTATAGATCATTGTGTACGATTCCAATCAAATTAAATGTGTATGATTCCAATCAATTTAAATTAATGTGTATGATTCCTTAATTTAATTTATAAATTAATGTGTATCATACAAATTGATTGAAATCATACACATTAATCAATTTAATTTAGAGATATGCACGTCAGTGGGTCGTTATTTCAATTAATTTTATAAGATATTTTTAAAGCAAAATAATTCTACATAACAAAATAATTCTACATATTATCATGTATCAAAAACGTTTTAATTCTACATAACAAAATAATTCAAATGATTTGTCAATCATTAAAAAGCAATTCACAATCACAATTGTCTATATTAAAAAACAATTCACAATCATTAAATCAAATAATTTGTCAATCATTGCATTGATTTACCCACATTTTATATAAAATTAAAATTGACCAAGGGTAATTTAGGAACTTCACCAATAATTTGGGCATTTTTCATAGATAACTTACAAAGAGGGCATTTTTCATTTTAAGTTATGGAAATGAGTATTTTTCATATAGCACCCTATAGTATGATCTATGGTATACTACATGGAAATAAAAAACATAACATAAATATGATATGTCTATGTGGAAATAAGAATATATAATATTACATATAATTAATATATAGATAAAATTCAAAAAATTTAGAAAAATTGGAAAAATTAAAGTGGAGGCTCGAAGGATTTCAAGGGCTGAGGTGGACAGTTTGGGCCGAACTTGTATTATAGTATAGATATAAATTAATAAATTTAAGTGGGAAAGTGAAAATTAATAATTTTTATCAAATATTTATTATTTATCTACGTGAACAAAAATAATTAATTTGAAGATAATCATGCTAGAAACATATCATGGAGAGAGAAATGTGTAAAAATAATTATATTATATTTATTATGGTTATAATTGTAATGTAAAAATAGATTTATAACATTTAACTATATATATATATAATAATAATAATAATAATAATAATAATAATAATAATAATAATAATAATAATAATAATCAAATAAATTTTAATTATTGATCAAAATAAATGAACGACTAAGATTGAATCAAAGTAAAAGCGTAGAGACAATGTTAACTTTTTGAACCCTAACCTAATCTATGCATACAAATATGAGTTAATGATTTTTTTGCAAGTATTTTTAATTTAACATGAACTTTAAAAGTTGTGTTATGAACTTTGATAATTAATTAATTTTTGACAAGATTTCGATTTTATCTAATTGAAACTGAATAGATTACTCCTTTTCAAATACACGACTTTTGACTTATTTTTAATTTTAATATAAATTTTAAAACATTGTATACAATACATAAACTTCGTAAGTTACTTGATTTTTGACATGAGTTGAATTTTATCAAAAATCAAATGACATGTGTATACATATCTCACGTGAAAATATGTTAATGGTTTTTAAATACAAATATTTTTCACATATTTTCAATTTAAAGACTCAATATGACGTCATTTTATCGAGTTTGAGATCAGTTCGAGCTTGGGTCGTGAGAAACCATTTGATATTATTTTCGAGCTAGAGCTTTATCTCTACTCGTTTGATAATCATATTAATGATTTTTAAGTTTGAGTTCAAGCTCGTATAAATTTTTATTTAAAAAAATTAGTTATTTTAACTTTATGCTCAAATAAATACTTAATTGAAGACGCAACTAAATGTTTGATGAAAGATTCGCTAACATACACGATTCAATTAAATGTTCGTTGATCGATCTTAATTTTCGAGGTGAGATTATACGAGGTGTAGAAAGTAATAACACGGGATTTACGTGGTTCGACTTTTAATGAAGTCTACGTCCACGGAGGGGAGAGCTGATATATTTATGACTTGAAAATAGCAAATTACAGAATCTCCTCTAATCTAGCTTTGAGAGCCTATTTATAGACAATTTAGAGGCGGTTATGCTAAATGGGCCGAAGTGCTGGGCTTATGGGCCGAGCTATTAGGCCTAACCGCTAGGCCGAACTGCTCTTGGGCCGAGGAAACTGGGCCGAGCCGAGGTGCCACTAATGGGCTTCTATTGGGCCTTATTGGATGGGCCATATCCTATCACATCCCCCCCCCTCAAAAGAAGATCGGCACCGAAGTGGAGATCTTGACGAGGTTGGCGGAGTGATGATCTGGACGAGGTGAAGATCTTGCGGATACCGAAGTCGAGGTGAAGATCGTGCAGTTACCGAAGTCGAAGTGAAGCTCGTGCAGTTACCGAAGTCGAAGTGAAGCTTTTGACGAAGCCGAAGTAGTAATTGTAGTGGTGGAAGACAGCTGTTGTAGAGGGTCGCGGGCGACACGTGTCGCATTTCTGTTGGAGGAGCTGAAGAGGCGGGATTTTGAAAAAGAGGCGGTTGAGAAAAGGTGAAGTGATGTCTATAAAGGCTTCCTTTGGAAGCTAATAAACACTTTACTTTTCGCAACCCTAATTTCACTTTCCCATCTGCAAAAAGCTCTTAACCTTTCTGCCATTTGTCGATTTCAACTTCGAGAGAGCTTATTCACATCTTTCAACCAAGTAAGTTATTATGGCTTCTTCGTCTTCTGCTTCTTCCTCTTCTTCGTCTTCTTCTTCTCGCGTCCCAGTCGATCCTGAGGTAGTAGAGTCTCCCTCGCCGATTAGGAGTTTTCCGACGAGGGTTTCTGTTAGGGTTTTTACCCGTGCTTTTTCCCCTCCCGTATTTCGGGAGGTTGAGTTCTTGCCCCCCTCTGGGTCGGGTGCGGTGCTGGATTTTTCTTCCACCATGAGTGACTCGCATATGGTGAATCTGGCCCGTCATTTTGTTTTCCCCGAGTCCATGGAGTTAGTTGTTCCTCGGGAAGAGGATAGGGGTTGCTCCCCGCCTGTAGGTTTTTTTACTCTTTACGAAGACTACCTGCATTTTGGTCTTCGCTTTCCTTTGAGCCCCATTTTTGTTGACTTTTTGGAGAGGTGGAGGCTGCCTCTGGGGCAGTTAGCACCGACGGCGATCAAGCAGATCGTCGGTTTTTGTATAGAGGTCGGCAGCCGTGGAGGCTCGGCCTCGTTAGATTCTTTGCTGCGCTTCTTTAGAGTGAAGCGGGCGCCGACGGGGTGGGTGTATCTTTCCCCTATCAATAAATTCAAGCTTGCCACCCCGTCGAAGGTATCGAACTGGCAGAAGAAATTTTTCTTCTGCCGAGCAGAGGGAGTGCCTCGGCATGACTGGTCCTCGGTCAAGTTCGGGCCGCAGCTGAGGGTGGATCCCGTCGGCGAAGTCGAGGCGAGCCTGGCGAACCTCGGCATGATTAAGAGGAAATATGTCGAGGCTGAGTTGTCGAGGCATGGGCTAAGCCCCTGTGACGACCTGGCCGACGTGGATCCGGGTGAGGCTGCGTATTATGTTGTCTGACTTCGTTTCTCTGTGCTCGGTTTTAATGTGTGCTTTATTTCTGCAGTGGATCCCGAAGTGTTGCAGGCGGCCCTGAGGAGGAAGAAGAAGAGGCCGAGAGTCACCTCGGCCGCCGAGGAGACGCCGCGCCGGGAGAGGGCGGAGAGGGTGGAGACCGAGGTGACTCCGCCCATAATTGACTTGGAGGAGCCTCGGAGGGAGGAGGAGGTGAGAGGCCCGGATGCTCGGGCATCCGGGTCGGGGGAGGCTCGTAGGGCCCCATTTCCCGAGGTGAGTGGAAAGAATTTTTAGCCTTGTCTACCTTGATTCTTTTTCTTGTTCTGTGCTGACATATTCTGTGCAGGAGGCGAACATGGTGCTGGACGGGCTGAACGCCCTCTCGCACTTCGTCATTGACGGAGTCGAGCAGTTCAGGGCCTTGAAAGCCGAGCTCGAGGGGGCGAGGGCCGAGACAGCGAGGGTGGAGGAGCGGGAGGCCAGGACCCTGGTCGAGCTGCTCGCGGCGGAGAGGAAGGTGGCCGAGGTGGAGGCCGAGGCGGCGAGGTTGAGGGGGGAGCTGGCCGAGGAGAGGGAGAGGATGGCCCGGGCGGCGGCCGAGCAGGGCGGCGTGCTGCGAGCGCTTGCTGAGCGGATTTTCCGTTCCAAGTACTTCGGCACCGTGGCGGCGCAGCTGGTGACCGCCATGAGCACGCCGATTACTTCGGCAGCGCTCGAATTGGTTGCCAAGGATTACCCCGAACTTGATAAAGTCAAGTACGGGTATGAAAAGGTGACCAAGGAAGAGATGCTGCGGGAGTACGCGGAGGTGCTCGTGGAGTGCACCGCGGCTATCCCGGTGGTGGAGCGGCTCGCGCAGCAGAAGACCCTGCTGTCCGAGCAGGCGGTTCGGCATTGCCCGGTGGATCGGGATGACAGTCTTGAGGCTGTTATTGCCGATCTGGCGAGGAGGCCACCTGCCGATGCCAAGGAGGGAGGAGACGAGGGCGGCGCTGAGGGGCCCGAGGTCGGTGGGGACGGGGAGCAATAGTTTTTTTTTTTTTTTTTTTTTTAGCTTGTATCACGTCTCTATTAGGGAGGCGCTTTTTACACGTATATAAAATACTTTTTGTTGAATTGTGCCTCTTGCTGAACTGTCTACTTTTTGCCTTTTTGTAGCCTGTTTTTGACATCTCCAATACTTCGCATTTTGAGCAAGAAATAAATGAGCTTCATCGGGCCGCCGAGGCTGCCGAAGTCGAGGTCGCGTGTTGGAAAAGCCGAGCTACCAACATCGAGACCGAGCTTGAGGCAAAGCTTAGGTCAGCTCAGGAGAAGCTTGATGAAGAGCACGCGAAGTTTCTGGAGCTTGAAGATAAGTTCAAGAATGTCAAGGACGATCTTCAGACTTTTAAGGCCATAGCCGAGGAGCATGAAGAGTACGAGGACCGTATACATAGAAGCGGTGGTTTGACCGTATACGAGGTTCATACACAAATAAAGGAGGTCCGAGCTCGTACAAGGAAGTACATAGAGAAGTATGGCGATGACTCCTGGCAAGTTCGCGAGCAGGAAGAGGCGCTTCTCAAGCTCGGATCCATGTACAAAATTATTCTGAAGAGGAACCCGAAGCTGAAGAGGTGGATCGAGTCTAAGAAGGCTTCGCTCGAGGCTTCCTCTTCGGGTCAGTTGGAAAGGAGTTCGGCTGGCGCTCCTCCCCTTACTTTGGGTCGAACTCGAGAAGAGACTCTTGCCATCATGTCTCGAGGTGGAGGGCGACGCGCTTCCGGCGGCCGAGGACGGGCTGTGCTTCCAAGCCGAGGTCGATCTACGCCTTCAGGACGAGGCCGAGGTGGTTTTGGCCGTGGTGAGGGGATGGCCTTTTTGGATACGGTGCTCGGTCATGGTGGCGCCAGTTCGAGCTCGGGTTTGGGTTTTGTGGAGAAGTACCTTAGTTTTAGTGGTAGATCTCCGAGCTCGGACCCTCCACCCTGATTGTAATATGTATTCTTACGGAATAAAATACAACTTTTCATCATCATTACTTCTCTAAAGCTTTACTTAATTTGTGTAATTAAGTTTGCTTCAAGATGTTTGTGACGACTAGTATGCACTTCGGAGTTACCTCGTCCTATACCGAACTTTTTTTTTTTTTTTTTGTAGACGAGGACAAAGTTCGACGAAGTTCTTACGATGTACTTCGAGTAGCTGCTTTGTCTAAGGACGAAGTTTAGGCTTTGGATGAGCCACTTCGTCTAAGGACGAAGTTTAGGCTTCGGATCAGCCACTTCGTCTAAGGACGAAGTTTGGGCTTTGGATCAGCCACTTCGTCTAAGGACGAAGTTTGGGCTTTGGATCAGCCACTTCGTCTAAGGACGAAGTTTGGGCTTTGAAGTTCCTTATTTGTCGACTTTATCGATAGGAGTGGTCTCCCTAGATGCTACTCCACATTTGGAGTTTTAGCTTAACTTGGACATGTACACAGAATAAATACTTTATAAAACCCTATATAAGAAATAAAATCCAAATTGTTTTAAATTACAAGTAATATTTCTTTAAGTGAGAAACATGCCAAGTTCGGGGTATTGGCTCGCCGGATATGTGGGCTAGCTTGTACGACCCTTTGCCGAGGACGTCTTGGATTTGATAGGGGCCTTCCCAGGTTGCTTCTAGTTTACCGAGCTTTTCTGCCTTACTAACTTCATTATTCCTGAGGACGAAGTCGCCTTTTTGGAATTGTCGATGCTTCACTCGGTTGTCATAATACCGAGCTACTTGCTGTTTGTACCGAGCTTCTTGTACATAGGCTCGTTCTCGTTTTTCTTCCAATAGGTCCAAGTTAGTTCGGAGGCCTTCTTCGTTGGCATTGGCCGTGAAATTTATAGTTCGGGAGCTCGGCAAACCGATCTCCACTGGAATTACTGCCTCGGTCCCATAGACGAGGCTGTATGGTGTTTCTCCATTGGATGTCTGAGGAGTAGTTCGGTAGGACCAGAGGACTTGGGGTAAATTTTCTGCCCAATCTCCTTTGGCTTTGTCGAGACGAGTCTTCAAACCTTTGACTATTGTTCGGTTCGTGACTTCGGTTTGGCCGTTCGCCTGAGGATGTGCTACCGAGGTGAATTTTTGTCGAATGTTAAGTTCGGAGCACCATTCCCTAAATGTCTTGTCCGTGAACTGGGTCCCATTATCCGAGACGAGGACGTGAGGTATACCGAAGCGGCAGACTACGTTTTTCCAGACGAAGTTGAGGGCTTTTTTGCTCGTAATTTTTGCAAGAGGCTCGGCTTCTACCCACTTCGTAAAGTAGTCGATAGCTGCTATTAAGAATCGCAGCTGGCCAGGGGCTTGCTCAAATGAGCCAACGATGTCTATCCCCCATTGCGTAAAGGGCCATGGGCTTTGCATGCTAGTTAGCTCGGTTTGAGGTAACCTCGGCACGTTTGCATGGATCTGGCACTTCGGACATTTCTTGACGAGGTCGACTGCGTCTTGGAGCATGGTCGGCCAATAGTATCCCCATCTCATAACCTTTCTGGTTAGAGCCCGAGCTCCGATGTGACTACCACAGGATCCTTCGTGTACTTCACGTAATATGTAGTTCGCTTGGTTCGGTCCTGCGCACCTTAGAAGAGGTTGAAGATACGACCTTTTGTATAATACTCCCTGATCGAGAACATATTTGACTGATATGCTTTGAAGCTTCCGAGCTTCAATCTTGTCGGCAGGGAGTTTACCTCTTTCTAAATAATCCCGAAGTGGTGTCATCCAGCTCGGCTCGTCATCGGATACCATGTTTACTTCGGCTTCGTCGATACTTCGGGTTGTGACTTCTTCTACGGGAGAGGCTGTGGATGACGAGGCGAGTTTGCTTAGTGCATCAGCTCGGTCGTTATCGCCTCTCGGGATTCGTGTCAACTCAAAGTATGAGAAGCTCTCTTGTAAAGTTTTGACCTTGTGGAGATATTTTTTCATCCTTTCATCCCGCGCTTCGTATTTGCCTAGGACGTGACTCACTATAATCTGGGAGTCACTGTAAACTTGTATAGCTCGTAGTTGAAGAGTTTGTGCGAGGCGAAGTCCGGCTATCAGGGCTTCGTATTCCACTTCGTTATTTGTGGTTGGGAAGCTTAACCGTAGAGCATAAGGGATTTCCTTCCCTTCCGGGCTGACGAACAGAATTCCGGCTCCACTTCCTTTTTTGCCCGACGCCCCATCCACGTAAACTTTCCAACAATCTACTGGAGATGTCTTCGGCATTGCTTCTTCGGTATTCTCCTCGGAAGGTTTGGAGGGTTTCGGAGGCTCGGCGAACACTGCCTCTACTAGGAAATCTGCCAGTGCTTGTCCCTTGATAGCCTGTCGAGGTGCGAAAGAGATCGTGTGCTCGCCAAGTTCGACCGCCCATTTGGCGATTCGCCCCGAAGCTTTTGGCTTCGTGAGCACTTGCCGAAGTGGGAGGTCGGTTAATACTTGTATGGGGTGAGCATGGAAATATGGTCGAAGTCGTCTTGCAGCATTCACTAGGGCAAGTGCGACCTTCTCCAGAGGTTGGTACCTCGTTTCTGGCCCTTTTAGAGCTCGGCTTATGAAGTATATGGGTAGCTGCCGAGGTCCTTCTCGTACTAAGACTGCGCTTATTGACTCGTCCGAGGCGGCGAGGTATAAGGAAAGAACTTCGCCTTCTCTTGGGACGGACAATGTGGGCAAGTTGTCGAGATACCTTCTCAAATTCTCGAAGGCTAACTTGTGCTCGTCGTTCCATTCGAAGTTCGGAGCCTTCTTTAAGATTTTGAAGAACGGGAGTTGCTTCTCGGCTGCTTTAGATAGGAATCGGCTGAGTGCGGCCAAGCAACCCGTTAACCTATGTACGTCGTGGATTGACTTCGGCACTTGCATCTCTTGGACGACCTTGACCTTTGCTGGATTGGCTTTTAATCCTTCGCGAGAGACCCAGCACCCTAGGAATTTTCCGGACTGGACCATGAAAGTACATTTTCCTGGGTTTAACTTCAGGTTCACCTCGCGAAGTAGTTGAAAGACGACCTGGAGGTCGTTTAAGCTAGTGTTGACTTTTTTGCTTTTGACGACGATGTCGTCGATGTATACTTCAACAATCTGGCCGATGTGAAGTTCGAATATCTTGTCAACCATCCTTTGATATGTGGCTCCAGCGTTTTTGAGTCCGAAGGGCATTTTTTTGTAAGCGAAAATGCCGAAGTCTGTAACGAAGGCTGTCTTCGGAGCGTCCTCGGTACTCATAAGGACTTGGTGATAGCCTTTGTACAGGTCGAGAAAACTAAACACCTCGTGACCGACGAGGGCTTCCACTTTCTTGTCGATGTTGGGGAGGGGGTAACAATCCTTAGGGCAGTGTTTGTTGAGGTCGGTATAATCAATACACATGCGCCATCCCCCTCCTTGCTTCTTTACCATTACGGGGTTAGCCAGCCACGTCGGATATTTTACCTCGAATAAAATATCGGCTTGTTGTAGTTGGCGTACCTCGTCATGTATCACCTGATTTCTCTCGGCAGCAAAAGCTCGTTGCTTTTGCCGAACTAGTTTTACCTCGGGATCGATGTTGAGGTGATGGGTGATGACACTTGGTGATACCCCGGTCATATCTAGAGGTGACCAGGCAAAAATATCTCTGAACTCCCGAAGTAGTTGTATAACTTGACCTCGGAGTTCGGTTCCCCCGACGAAACCGACCTTGACAACCTTGGATGCGTCGTTTTCGTATAGTACGACGTCTTCTAGAGGTTCTACAGCTGACGAGGTCGACTTCGTCACCTCGGGGTTCTGTAATTGTTATTCTTGGGGATATTGCACACCAGAACCTCGGAGTGCGACCTGCATGCACTCCTTGGCCTGTGTTTGATTACCCCGAAGCGTGATAACCCCGTTCCTCGAAGGGATTTTGATTGTCAAGTGGTAGGCCGAGCAGACTGCTCTCGTCGCTATCAGCCAATCTCTTCCTAAGATAATGTTGTAAGGAGAGTTGGCTTTGACGACGAAGAAGTGGATTATCTTTGTAGTAGATAAAGGGCTTCGTCCTACCGTCACGGGGAGCGAGATCGTACCGTCCGTCGAGGTCTCCCCTTGTGTGAAGTTTTTCAACGGGACGGGTGCTGGTTTTAGGCGTGCTTCTTCGATGTCAAGTTTGTCGAAGTAGCTCTTGAAAAGCACACTTACCGAGGCTCCACTATCGATGAATACTCGGTGCACTAATTTATTGGCCACCACGGCTTCGATAATGGTGGCATCTTGATGAGGCGAGGCGTGAGGGACGGGGTCATCACTAGAGAAGGTGATGACCTCGTCTTTTTTGAACCTCTTGTGAGAGGGTTCTTCCGAGGGTTGGTTCCGAGCCTCGGCTTTCAGTGAGGACCTCGTCGAACCTTGCGGCAGCCCGATGATGGCAGCGATGACTCCGTCATACTGAGGCTGATCTTCATCCTCGTCCTCGTCATCATGCCTCGGTTTTTTATCGTGGTGGGGTTTGCAGTTTTCCCCCCTGTTTCTACTTCGCTTGTTTCTGCTCCGAGATCGGGTCTCCTGCTGAGTTCGACCTCGGTATTTTCCAAGAGTGCCATCTCGCACTAAGTGGTCGATTTCCGATGCGAGGTTTCGGCACTCCTCGGTGTCATGGCCGTGGTCCTCGTGGAACTCGCAGTACTTGTCCCTTGGTCGTCTCTTTGATCCAGTTCGGGACAAAGGTGGAGGCTTTGAGAACAAGTTCGCATGGAGCTCGTAGATTTCTGCCCGAGGCTTGCTTAGAGGAGCGAACCGATCTTGTTCTTGACTTGGTCGAGGTCCGAGGCGAGACGCTAGTGGACCTCGTTGGATTCTCTCAAGGGCACCTCGTCGGGTTGGCCCGTGATCGGTTCGTTCTTCCCTCCTTTTCTTTTCTTGACCTTCAGGTCGGTCAATAGCCCGCTTCTTCCTATCGGCCTCATCCGCTTCGGCGAACGTATCCACAATTCTCCATAGTTGTTTGGAGGTTTGGGGGCGCTCTTTTACGAGCTCCCTGAAGAGAGTGCCGGAGTGAATGGCATTTTGGAATGCCGAGATGAGGACGTCGTCAGAGAGGCGGTCGACCTTGAGGCTTTCATTGTAAAATCTAGCCAAAAAGTCGCTGATTGATTCTCCTCGTCCTTGTCTCAAGGTAAGAAGTTGAGCCGAACTCATTTTTGCTTCGGCTTTTTGGAAGAAGCGTCGTTCGAAGGCGTCCAGAAGGTCGGCATACGACCCGATGCTGTAGCGCGAGAGTTTGTCAAACCAATTTCGTGCATTGTCCACCAGCAGTTCGGGAAAGACCTTGCACATATATACATCCTCGGCTAAACCCTGGTTCAGCATGTTGTATTGATACTGTGACAAAAAGTTGCTCGGGTCACAGGAACCATTGTAGGGTTTGATAGGTGGGACTCTATATGTTGATGGAAGCGGAGTATAGAGAATTTTGTTGGTAAAGGGAGTAGCGATTCGGCTGTAAACAGTGAACCTTCCCTCTCTGTGGTCGTCCTCGTCACGTCGAAAATGGTCGACGTTTCGACGAGGTGGTGTCCTCTCTTTTCGGTACTCCTCGTCACGTCGGGACGGGGCGACGTTTTGACGAGCAGAAGTTGGACTTCGCCGAGGTGAGACAATGTTTCCTCGGCGATCCTGCTGTCTTCGAGGGACTTCGTCATTTCTCTCCTCGACAATCTGGTTAGAGGGACGAGGTTGTCGGGATGGCCCTGCTCTATCTTCCTCGTTCTGACTTCGTTGCTGATGCTGTTCGGCGAACTTGAGGAAGTCTTGTTCGTGGAGGTCCAGATATGCTTTGAGCGCATCTCCGAGCAGAGGTTGGAGTTCAGTGTTCCCTTGTTGACGACCTTGATTTAGCCCTCCGCTATTGATAGAATCGTGAGATCGGTTCGAGTGAACATCCTCTACATGGCCTTCCGGAGTTCGGCGACGGAGTACGTGCTGCCTATTAGGTTGTACCCGACGTACATCCCCTTCGTTGGTAGAGGTACGAGGTGGGTCGGCAGGTGCGGGAGGCAGCTCGTCTTGGTTCTGCTTTCCTTTAGCAGCAGCAGTTATGGCAGTAGAGCGGGTAGATCTAACCATCTTGTTCTCACTTCGGAAAATCTGGATCGAACTCACAAAATTTATAACGTTCCCACAGACGGCGCCAGCGATCGATCTTAATTTTCGAGGTGAGATTATACGAGGTGTAGAAAGTAATAACACGGGATTTACGTGGTTCGACTTTTAGTGAAGTCTACGTCCACGGAGGGGAGAGCTGATATATTTATGACTTGAAAATAGCAAATTACAGAATCTCCTCTAATCTAGCTTTGAGAGCCTATTTATAGACAATTTAGAGGCGGTTATGCTAAATGGGCCGAAGTGCTGGGCTTATGGGCCGAGCTATTAGGCCTAACCGCTAGGCCGAACTGCTCTTGGGCCGAGGAAACTGGGCCGAGCCGAGGTGCCACTAATGGGCTTCTATTGGGCCTTATTGGATGGGCCATATCCTATCATTCGTGAACAAATGAAATCGAATATGTTTGCAAACTCAACGAGTTGAACATAATCATGCACGAGGACAACTTATTTACTATCGAGTTGAGTTCCAAACAATTTTTTTTCAAATCGAATCTCTGATAAGTCGCGATTAACTCGGTTGGTTTACCAACATAGCACCCCACCTCCAACCTCAACTGTCTCAAATATTACAGTCACTGTATTAATTTTAGCTCAAAGATTCGGAAATTACCGCCAAAATCTGAAGAAATAATAATACCCACCATATGTTTTCAGAAATGTACTGATTTATTTATGATCTCAATTATTGGAAGGTCGTCGTACTCTCTATAGCTCTAGCACTAGCAGCACCTTATCTCAATACCAACTACTCACTCAAAATAGAAGCAACAACAGAAGAAGAAGATATGTGTTCCAACAATAGTGGCAAATCGAAAGCCCTTGTTGTCAAAGTCGCTGAAGCATTCCGCCTTTACCAATCTAATCCCGTTTCTGACATTATCCCCACCAATTATTCACCAATTCCCGATTTGGACCCTAATGGAGTCCCTCGCACTCGAGCTTCTGTCTTGATCTGCTTGTTCCAAGGAAAACAAGGCGATCTTCGTGTATTACTCACCAAAAGATCTTCAACTATATCCTCTCATTCTGGTTATATCCTTTCTCTTCAAATAGTACCTGCATTTTCTGTGAATGTGGAAATACTTACTTAGTGTACCGTTTAATTTCAGGCGAAGTTGCGTTGCCCGGAGGCAAGTGGGAAGAAGGCGATGAGAGTAATGCCGCCACCGCATTGAGGGAGGCCAACGAAGAAATCGGTTTGGACCCTTCTATTGTGGAGGTTGTCGCCATTCTTCACCCCTTCTACACTAAGGTACTTCGAATCACACTCCTTGTTAGATATGCTTGACATAACTATCTATCTTTACAAATTTTGAAATATTTTAGATTATTAATGATTTAGAATGGCCACTCTGTGCAGTTTCATGTTAATGTATTTCCAGTTGTTGGAATAATTTGGGATATCAGTGGCTTCCACCCAATCATTAATGCCTCCGAAGTGGAATCAGTATTCGATGTTCCACTAGAAATGTTTCTCAAGGTTGTTCATTAATTTCTGTACTATTTCAAATTTATTTTTTTTATTTTGCTTTACTATGATGAATTGGTCATATCGTTCAGAATGAAAAACGAAGAGAAGAGAAGAAGGAGTTGATGGGGTACAAATATTTGCTCCATTTCTTCGATTATGAAACTGAAAACAGAAGATACATAATATGGGGAGTGAGCGCTGCAATCTTGATAAAAGCTGCATCAATTGCATACGAAAGACCACCTGCCTTTGAAGAGTGTATGCCTAAACTCTGGACAAGGAGTCGACATTGAAATACTGGTATGCTAACCCACATATTCATAATTAATTCCTATCTTTTAATTACCAATGGATGCCATCAGTGCTTTCAGTTTTAACTAACTAGTGCTCTACAATCTAAACTTGACTCACTTTACAAGCTGCTTTCTTTATATCAGATGCTGATATGAACTTGTCTGTGGTTAGAAAATTCGTTGAAGAGTCTGCAAAACCGAAATGGTTAATTCAGGAAATTCTTATTTCTGATATTCCAAGGGATTAGTTGGCAGATTAATTATGGGAACACACAAAAAGTTTTTAAGTATAATATGGTGATGTTTTACTCTGTATTTCATTCGGATTTCACTAGGCGGCAATTTAGGGACGAGAATAGGTCGGATTTGGACCACATTCCATTTGGTCAAAATTTAGATCGGAAAATTTGAATTGAGTCCAGACTCGAGATCCAATTAAAATTTATTGAATCTTAAAAATTAAGCTTCGTGCCCAAATCCATCAGATTCGTCAGGTCCGCGGGTCCGACCCAAATCCATGCATTTTATATATTGAAAATAAATTCTAAATATATTAAAATTATAATAAAATCATGATAATAATCTAAATAAACAACACTACACCAATTGATAAAACATAGTTCATTTGTCCCACTTAATTCGTCCTATTTTGACTAAATATGTGAAAGATTTTTGATTAAAATGAGACTAATTTAGTGGGACATAGAGGGTATTATAATTCATACAAATACCTAACAACAATTTAAAATAATTCATAAATTTTTTAAATAGTTTTACAATTATTTATGTGCCAAAAGAGTTTTGAAGAAATCGATCACAATTAAAATCAAAATTTAAAATATTTAAGAAAATTTTAAATGTTGCATCTGTTTTCTATATCATCAACATTTTAAAGAAGATAAAGGTTGAGAATTATGGTTTGATTGAATTATATTTAAAATAATATCAATATTAATATATATATATGTATATAATAAATAATTAAATAATTGGGTCCACGGTCTGGATATGGATCGAATATGGGTCTTGATATATGAACTTTAGATCCGATATTGATTTTTTTTTTTAAACTTCAAATCCGATCAAGATCCGTCAGATCCAAAATTTATAAAACTCGTATTCTAAAAAATGAATATGAATCCACAAATCTGAATCGGATCCAGGATCGACCGTCATCATCCCTAATCCTAGTCGGCATTCAGCATACTTGAAAACATTATCCATGATTCTGTCCATCATTCGCCCCTTCTGTTTGTTTCTTCTTCTCTCAATAGATTTTGTAGGAAACGAATATAGATAGTTTGACTGTTTGCGTGGGGCATAGTCGTAATAACCTCATTTTCAATTTACTAGATAATTTTGTTTTAAAGTTCATTTTATTTAAATAAAATTGTGTAATCTTTAATTTTTATATATTGATTTAATAATTAATTGTTAGTCAAATTCCCACATTTAAAATTTAATTAGATATAATTTAAACCTCTAGCAATATATGTATATTTATTAATTTATTTTGAAAAAAAATTCACGATGATGCTTATAGTATAATTTTTAATTTTATTATTCTAATTATACTTCATTTGCTTTTGGAAATTTATTTAATCAAATGCATGCTTACACGTTAAACTAGAAGATTTAGTTATGTTAAAGAATCACTACAAAAAAAACCCTTTCTGGCGACGGAAAAATCCGTCGTGAGTACTCGAAATTCGTCGTCCCGGGGGCTTAGCGACGGACTGGCGACGGATTTTTTCCGTCTGTATTTCGTTCGTCGTTAGCCCCCCGGACGACGGAAAACACAGTCCGTCGTTAGCTAACGACGGACTAACGACGGAATTTATCCGTCTTTAGCCACGACGGACTAAAATCCGTCGTCAGAATCTGCCGGAGACCGTTGACGGCGTCGGAAAGCTAACGACGGATTAAATCCGTCGTTAGTGGCGACGGACTGCAGTCCGTCGCGAGCCTCCGTTGACCGTTGACTTGGCGACGGACTGAAGTCCGTCGCCAGGTAAGATTTTTTTTTTTATTTTAATAATTAATTTTGTTTTTTTTATTATTCATTACCTAAAACGTGTCATAACACACAATACAAACATAATCCAACATTGAACAATAATTTAAAATTGAATCAATCAAATGAAATTCAAAATGAACGCGGATTTCATATAATGAACAAAATAAATAATTGTATCAGTAACATCCCACGACAAACCAAAAAATAAAATAATAGTAAATGTATCAGTAGCATCTACGAATCGTAGTCATCATCAGGAGGAAACTGGGGAGGGGGATCAGACGGGGGAGGCTGATAAGAGGGAAAGAAGGATGCACCTCCCTGCTGAGACTGCATCCAGCGCAGCATCTCGGCATGCTGAGACTGCATGAGCGCCATCTGCTGAGCTAATCTCTGCTGCTCAGCCAGGTACTCACGGCGCTCGCGATCCTGCTCCTCGACTCGGCGCCGCAGCTCCTCAACCTCGTCTCTGGATGGGCGTGATGCGGACAAGGATCCCCCGAATCTGGATGCTCTCAAGGCCTTCGCCGCGCCTCCTGTGCCGAACATCCTCTTCTTCTTGTCCGGGCCGCCAAGAACCTCCAGATACAGCTCGTTGATGTCGACTGCATCGTGGTCCCCCTCGGTTAGCTGGGCCCGCTCCTCGTCAGCACGGCGAAACACCTCTGTCTGCATGCATGTAAACGAGAAATGAACATTTGTTAGTATACATATTATAAATATTGAAAATCTAATACATATATATATATTAGATTTAAATTAAAACTTACCGCTATCGCCTCAGATTTCGGATCGGTGTATGTCCCGTCCGCGTATCGATGCTCATCCAGAAAGGAGTCGAACATGCACGAAATCGGAGCTACTCCCCGCTCACGACCCTATGCATCAGATCACAATATTGGAGTTGTGTCATTGAAACATGTGTATATGAATTAAAATTGTACCACATAATTAGTATTATTATTTGAAGTATATTATTACCTTTTCCTCAGCTCGTTGCATGACCGACTTGGACCCTCCCCTGTGCTTGATAGGACCAGTACCCGGTCCCTGGGGCTCAGACAACCGGTTGCGCCTCGCTGCCTGGGATTTGGCCACAACATCATCCCGGGACCAGTAAGCGAGCCAACCCATCCAGACATCATCCGTCCACCACCCAGGCTTCCCACCTCTGGGTGGCGGATCATTCCTCCTCCTCTTGATCCCGCAGATATAATCCTTATATCTCTCCCGGATCTTATCATACCATAACTCCCGAATCCTAGAATCGAGTGCCGGCTCCCAAGTAAATTTTTTCTAGCATTGAAAATGTGTGTTAGAAATTGTAGTTATAATTTTATAATTAAGAATGAATTGGAAAGTTTTAGTAAATTTTTTCGAACCTTAAACTCCTCCCAATATCGCTGTCTCACGTCCTCAGGCGTGAGCTTCCAACTGTAGCCAGTCGGGTTGGGAACTATCTTAAATAGTTCCCAAATGTAATCTGCCGGGTCGGCATGCGGGTAAAATCCCCTGCATAAGTAATTTTATATTGATTTATGTTAGATTTTTGAATAACTAATTAAATAATTGTCAAAATTGAAGATGTGGTTGCATTTACGTACCCCAGCTCACTCACAGAAAGAACAACGTCTCCTGTGGGTCTACACTCCAACTGACCATCACCGTCGGAGCCAGAAGACGGACCGCCTATGTGTATGCCACCAATATGGTGGTTGAGACCGCCGGTCCCGGACTCATATCCAGAGGATGAGCCCGGGGAACTACCCCTACCAATGGATAGAGGAGATCGTCGTGAACCCCTACCACGAGGGGTCCCCACATCCTCTCGCCGAGAGTAAGACATCTATTATGTTGAAAATAAATAGATAAATAAGATTCATGATAGACATATCACGTATACGTAGAATGTTTATATTGAACTTATATAACATGTTGCATTTATAATTAATAACTTGAAATTCGAATGTGTTAAGTTTTCTACACAAAGTGTTAAGGAGAATCCTCTTCATCGTTATCATTTTCATCTTCATCATCCTCATCTTCATAGTCATCCTTCTCATCTTCATCTTCTTCTTCGTCATCTGATGCTTCATCCTCTTGGTATTCATCATCCTCGTCATCTTCTTCTTCTGTTTCGAGGACATTATCAGAGTCCACGTGGTCATCATCATCTTCAATTTCTACATGTTCACCGTCTCGGGCAACTGATGTAATATCATGTACATCAACAGTAGTTACCACATGAGCGTCATCATCCTCCTGAAACGGTGACTCCAACGTAGACACATCCGCTCGAGACTCGTCGATAGTGGCCCGTGCCTTTATAGAACAAGCTTCCCACCATTCCCTACACTGTTGGTTCATACTAGGATATGAACAATAATACACCTGTGTAGCTTGAATGGCTAATACAAATGGTTCATATTTTCTAAGTCTGCGCGTATGATTTACAGACACTAAATTGAACTGTGTATCAACCCTTGTACCAGCCGGAGAGGTGTCGAACCAGTCACACTTGAAGAGAACGACCTTCTTATTGTGTAATCCTGGGTATGTGAGCTCGCACACTTCGACTAATTGTCCATAAAAATCCGTCTGACTCGAGTCCCCATAGTTACCCGCTTTTATGCACACCCCACTACTCATAGTTGCTCTGTGAGTTCCATGTGATATCGTGTGAAATTTGTAACCATTCACCAAATAACCATGATATGATGTAATCATTGGTGAAGGTCCACGTGCAATGTCCCACATAACAGGATCAGTTACACAATTTTGTACCTACAGCACACAGAAGTTTATACTTATCAAGTTGTGGAGTTGTATGTCCCTTATATAGTAATTAAGTAAATAATTTCAAGTATGTTAGTGAACATTTGACTCACATAGGAGCAAAACCATTCAGGGAATTCTGTAGACATTTTCTTGTCAATGTCCATGTCAGTTATCCATGGATTTGAGTGTCTGAGATGTGATTCGTATTCCCTTCATAGAAAAGAAGATATTAGTTGCTTTGAACCACACATTGCATTAAATAGTCGTATAATATGATTTGTAAAAGATTACTTGATATAGGGATCGATCTCCACGCAATTATGGAGTACATATAGATGCGCAGCTCTATATTCCCTTGGATCCAACGCTCTTTTCGTTGTCTTTCCAAAACCAGTTCCGGCAAGTTTGAATACAGAAGGCAAGTCTGATTGATCTTCTACCCCACTAGTAGAACATCCTCCAACGTAGTTGCGCGGCACCTCTCTATGTTTCGTACTTACATGATCCTCAAAATAATAAGAACAGAAAGCAGTGGCTTCCTCCACTAAGTATGCATTACATATCGATCCCTCAACGCTTGATTTGTTCTTCACATTATTTTTCAGCTTTCTTAAATATCTGTATTGAAAGGATTCATTTAGAAAGCATGAAACAATAGTTAAAATTCAGGAAACATTAAACACAATTGATTCAGTTTGATAAAGTACCTCTCAAATGGGTACATCCATCGATATTGGACTGGTCCTCCATCTCTTGCCTCGTCGGCTAGATGGATAGGCAAATGTTCCATTGAGTCGAAGAAGCTTGGTGGAAATATTCGTTCAAGCTTACACATAATCAGTGGGATGTTATTGTTAAGTGTCTCCATGTCGTCACTCTTTATGTTTCGTGATGTCAAATCACGAAAGAACAGACACAACTCAGTTATGGACTTCCAAACAGCTTGTGGGAGTAGTTCTCGAAATGCAACGGGTAGTATGCGCTGCATGAAAACGTGACAGTCGTGGCTCTTCATCCCAAACATCTTAAGTTTACTCATGTCTACACATCTACCCATATTTGAGACGTAACCGTCAGGAAACTTAAGGGTTTTCACCCACTCACACAAGACTTTTCTCTCCTTTTTGTCAAGTGTATAGCATGCCTTAGGATATTTATTAGTGTACTGGTCACGCATCAACTGGGGTCTGTGACAATAGAGGTTGAGTTCCTCCCTCGACTTTGCCGTGTCTTTTGTCTTGCCTTGGACATTCATAACAGTATTGAAAATGTTGTCAAACACGTTCTTTTCAATATGCATAACATCTAAATTGTGTCGAATGAGCAGAGAACTCCAATACGGAAGGTCCCAAAAGATGCTCTTTTTCCGCCATCCAGTGGTAACTTGTCTTAAGATGCGCTTGTTATTATCATCATAATCTTCGGTGACCTTTACTAGTCCCAAATCTTCAATTCGATAAAGTATCTCTTCCCCTGATCTCATCTCCGGAGGATCATCTGCAACAATCTTATTCTTTCTAAAGGCCTTCCTATTCCTCCTGAACTGGTGATCGTAAGGTAGGAACTTGCGATGTGTATCAAACCATGACTGCTTCCGGCTATGTGTTAAGGAGAATGCTTCTGTTTGTTCCATGCATCGAGGACAAGCTAATCTTCCGGCTGTACTCCAACCAGACAACATCGAGTACGCCGGAAAATCACTAATGGTCCACATCAATGCTGCGTGCATCTGGAAGTTTTGTCTTCATGAAACGTCATAAGTATGGGCACCGACTGTCCACAATTGATTGAGTTCAGATATAAGTGGTTGTAGGTAAACATCTATCTTATCTTTTGGATTTCGGGGACCAGGAACAAGCACTGTGACAAACATGTGTTGTTCTTTCATGCACAACCACGGAGGTAAGTTGTAAGGAGTAAGGATAACAGGCCAGGATGAGTACTGTTGTCCCGATTGACCGAATGGTTGAAAACCATCTGTTGACAGTCCTAATCGTATATTCCGTGGCTCCGCTGCAAAACCCGGGTAAGTCACATTAAAGTGCTTCCACGCCGGTGAATCTGCAGGATGGCGCATAACACCATCATCAGCTGAGGTTGAATGCCAGATCATGTCGCCGGCCGTAGCTTTAGTTGCATACAACCTTTGTAAACGAGGTGTTAAAGGGAAGTAGTACATCTTCTTAAAGGACACTTGTTTACGTCCCCGACTCCTATCTTTGTATCGGCTTTCATTGCAAAATTTGCAATTCACAAGACGAGAATCCCCCTCCCAATAGATCATGCAATGATTCCTACACGAATCTATCTTTTCTACAGGTAAACCCATTGCCCGTAGCAATTTCTGTGTGCTGTAGTAATTCATGGGCACTTTATGGTGGTCTGGGAATGCCTCATTCAATAACACACACAACTCGTTGAAATATTTTTGTGGCATCCCAGAACGGGCCTTCAAAGTCATCAAACGAGCCACAAAAGACAACTGAGTGTGGTTCTTACACCCAGGGTATAACTCTTGATCGGTAGCGTCCAACAACTCGTACAACAACTTTGCTGTAGTGTTTGGATCTTCCTCTGTGTCATCTGGGTTGTTGAAAGAGGGACCCCCGAGATCATGAACCATCGCGTGGTATGTCCCGTACTCTTCCTCGGGTTCTACATCTACGTCGACACGTGTTTCTTGAGCATATGAAGGTATTTCATTTTCACCATGAAACCTCCAGACCTTGTAACCCCGTGTGAAACCCTTTTTAGCCAGATGAAGTTGTACAACATCGTACTTCTAAAGTATATATTCTTACACTTCACACACGGACACTTGATTTTTTCTCCATCCATTAACTGAGGCTGACTACTTGCAAATCTTAAGAACTCGTCAAGCCCAACAAGGAAGTGCGGATTAAATCCCCGTTCGGAAGTAAATGCAGATACATCCAATCTCGACTCATTTTTATAACCCTGATTATTAATAGGTAGTACTGGAAAATGGAAACAAAGTAAAATTAGTTACGGACCTGGCAAGACTATTAGTTTTGTATTAATTAAATTACACATTTATTAAGGAAATTGTTTTTGTGATCATGAAAGGAGATTGTTTTATGTAAGTTGAATAGAGAAGTTGAATCATTTGGAGTTGAATAGAGAAGTTGAATCATTTGGAGTTCAATAGAGTAGTTGAAGCATTTGGAGTTCAGTACAGTTATGAATTATTTGGAGTTGCATAAAGGGCGATAATATATTGGTAAATTATTTGGACTTTAATAGAGAGAGGGAATATCCTTACGTTTAAAATGTTTTGTACGTCATTGATTTGCATTTATGAATTACATGCTAATGCTTAGATTGTTTGATGCTACGCATTTGGAGATGACGATCATTTCGGTCATTAATAAGGGTTACATGTTACAATCAAGATTTTTACCCCCGATATTATTTAAACTACATAAGTAATTGTGTCTAATCTAACCAAGTCAGCTAAGGTCATCAAACTATCCCAACATGCATGTCATATAAATATATATCATCAAAACATAACAACAACTCGTGCATCTCATCAAATTATCACAACATGTAAATCGAAATACAACGAGGTTCGTAGAACAAGTACTGATCATATTGGGAGACGATCCTTAAGACATAATCAAAATCTATCCCAAAGGGAGAAGATCCTTAAGAAATTAATTATGTCTATCCCAATGTCAAATACAACAACTATTAATCTAAATTAAGATAATTAATAATCTTAAACAAACTTGACCTAAACAATTTATTACGTCTAACCAAATATATTTAATTACCTAATTATTTACATTTAATTAACCTAAGTAATTAAATAAGTATATTATTATAATTTAATTACCTTTCACCGAAGTAGAGATCGCCGGAGCGGCAGAAGGCGGCTCGGAAAGGCTGAGAGAGGAGTCGGGAAGCGACAGGCGTAATTCAAGAAACCCTAATTAAACAATTTAAACATATAATTAAACTAACACTCAATTAACAAATTAGCTAATATTAATTAATTAACAATTTGAACAAAATTAAATCTAAACTAATTAACTAAATTAAACAATTTAAATTAAACTAAGTAACCAAATTAAAGCTATAGTATTAATTAATAATTGAAACTAAGTAAATTAAAAAATACTTAAACAATTAAACTAATTAAACAACTAAATTAATTAAGTAGACATATACTAGTTCACAATCTAAACTAATTACATATATAATTAACAATAAAATTAACTAATTTAAACAATTACAACACTAATTCAACTAATTAACCTAATTAATCATATACATGTAATTAACAATTTAAACAAATTAAATAATTAAACTAATTAAATAATCTAAACTAATTAAATTACATAATCTAACAATTAAACTATAATTAACCAATTAAATTAAACTAATTAACTAAATGAAACTATTTACATAAATTAGAAAATTATCAATTTAAACATATAATTACAAATCATTTCATTACTAATTAGGCAAAATTAAAAATAATCATTATAATTATTTAATAATTAAATCATAAAATAATCATGATCACTAAATAACCCTAAACCCTAATTTACATCACACATCAAGCATAAACCCTAAAACTAAATCATAATTTCAGGCAAAATTAATCACACATCAAGCATAAACCCTAAAACAAAATCATAATTTCAATTAAACCTTAATTTGGCAAAATTAATCACTAATTAGGAAAATTTAATCTCTAATTAGGCAAAAATTAAAATTAACACAAAATTAAATTCTAATTGTACCTCAAATTACAAAATTAAGGGCATTACCTCACCGGAGAAGAAGCGGCCGTCGGTGGTCGGAGAATGTAGGCAGTCGGCGGTGACAGGGGGACGGCAGTGCGGCGGCAGAAGCTTGGGGGGGGGGGGGGGGGGGAAATGAAAAATAGGTGAGGAATTGATTAGAAGAAGTGATAGGGATGAAAATAGGGTAGAAAACTTACCTTTTCGCCGGAGGAGGACTGAAATCGCCGGTGGGGGAGGGAATACGCCGATGGGGACTGTTTTGGTGTTCTATTCTGTGAAAGAGGAGAAGTCCCGTAATATAGGGTGGGACGACGGACTGGACGACGGACCAGTCCGTCGTCCGTTAATTAATTTAATTAAAAAAAAAAACATAAATCTAACGACGGACTAACGACGGAATTGTCTAACGACGGACTATTCCGTCGTTAAGTCCGTCGCTAGGTATGGCGCCAGCATTCGCGCCAAAAATTTGGTCGTCAGTCCGTCGCCAGTCCGTCGTTAGTACTATTCGTTTATTTCCGTCGTCAGTCCGTCGCCACCTGACGACGGATTGTTAATCCGTCGTCAGGTCCGTCGCCAGTTGAATGTTTTTTTGTAGTGAATAGTGTCGTGGGCTTTAGGGCTGTCAATCGTGCGAGTCGGGTTGTTATCAGGTCGACCTGTTAACAACCCGACCTGTTAAGGTCAAATTCGAATCCGACTTGTTAAGGTTATGCTGAACCCGAATACGAACCCGACCTATTAAGCTCAAACCCGAACATGATAACTTTCGTTTGACACGACACGATAATGACACGACCTGTTATTAACACGATAAAATCTCAAATTTATATGAATGACATAAAATCTACAAAATTATAATTAAAAAAAAATAATAATGTATAAATTTTGAATTTATAAAATATAATTATTTTTATATTTAAAGAAAATTCTAAATTATTTTAAAAATTATATTGCCTTACAAATCTAAATTATTAATATATTATAAATATTGTTATCAGGTAACCTGAACCCTACCCGAACCCGATCTGATAATTTCGTGTTCTTATCAGGTCGACCTAATAACGATCCGAACCCGATAAAACTTGACATTAATCCGTTAATTTCGTGCGTGTTAGTCCTATAAAGATCAAAGGCGATGCTTATTGTCCAATTTTCTTCAAACCCAACACAATCGAAAACTTATTCGTTTATATATTTTACATTTATAATCTATTTTTAATATATAAATAAATTTTATATATAATATATTTATTTTTATTATCTATATATTCTAATCCTATTAGTCTGTTAATGTTAAATTTAAATAATGTTAAATAATCTGAAAAATCTCTTAAATAAAAATATTGTTTTGCTAAGATTTTTTCAGAAAAATAGTATTTCATGTATCATATATGAATATATAGAACAAAAAGTGTAGATTGCAATGTCTATGGACAGCTGAACCGATGACTATTCATGATTCCATAATTGAATCAATTTCATTCAGGTTCCAAATTAGATGAATGCTATGGTAAAACTTCGTTTGAAACAATGTGGTAGAAAGCAACGTGTGACTTGAAGACACGACCAGTTGTGGATTTTTACATCCACCATTTGTGATTTGTCTAGAAATGGAGTGCTCTTGGCTCGTCATTGTTTGTTCTGTTACACACTTGAACCCTTCGTTTTTTGTCGGGTTGTAAATAGTCCATGATGAAGCTTGACGATATTCGTGTCGGGTTATTCGTGTCGTGTCAAAAATTAACCATCCTAGTTAATTGGGATGACAACTTATTTCATTATTTTATTATATCTATACATAATGATATATATGTTCTTAATATTAAAAGGAGATTCAAAAAGAAAATAGAAGCCTTATCTTTTGATAACTCTCACTGGTTTTAAAAAAAATAGTATAAATATGTTAATTCTATTAAACCTGAAATTTTATTAGTCCAACGTAAGATAGTTTTGAAAAACAAAAATCAATTTCTTGGAATTTTCAAATATAATTTGTTCTACATCTTTAAATTCTCTCTCAATTATTTTCCTTAAATCTCATCATTCAAAGGATTATAAATTCTTTGTTTAAAAAACATTCAGTTTTTTTATGGATTAAGATTCCAAAAGTACTTGAATCTTGTTTCAAAAATAAATATCTAAACTCTTTAGCGGATTATATATATATTATACTCATAATTTTATCTATTGTACTACCTCCGTCCCAGCTCAAAAGTCCCAATTTATTATTATAATACACTCATCAGAATATAAATTGGGGCTTTTGAGAGGGAGTATTATATATAATTATTGTTTATAACTTATAAAATTATATTTTAACTTGTAAATTTATCTAAAATTAGACATATTTAAAGATAGTTCTAAAAAGAAGCATCACTTTAGAACTAGAATTAATAGTTAAAATTTGTAACAGTTTTGGATGGCTGTGAACCAACGATTCGGTTACGATTCGAACTATAACCATGACCATGAACACCTTTAGTATCAATCAATGATATAACAAGAAAATAAGAATTCTTATTTCCTAACCGGAGGTTGTCGTGAAATCGTTACTTACAAGTGTTATGACCACTAGGGTAGAACTCATCCAAAAAATGCACTTAAAGGGACGGGGTGTCCAAGGAGTTACAAACCACAAGTTAAATCCATATTTAACCGATGTGGGATAAAATCTCATATCATAACAAACCACTACGCTTCCATCCGACGCCCACGGTGGCCTATTGTAGACGGCCTACTTTGGTTGTCCTAGGTCATTCCTTCCGCTACGTGGACCGGCTGTGGGTTTGGCTCTGATCCCATGTATTATAACCACTAGGGCATAATTTATCCCCAAAAGTGCCCCTAAAGAGAAAGGGTGCTCAAGAGGTTGGTTATAAACCACAAATTAAACCTACACTTAACCTAACAGTAAGTTATTTTCATATTTGTTAAATATACATTTGAAGATTTAAAATATTTCGTTCGGTATTTAATGAATGTTTTAATTAATTGATTATCTATATATGTCCATATATAATTTTCGTATGTAAATATTATAGCTGATAAATGAATGTTTTGGAGCTAGGAAAGATTTATTTAATTATAGTTAAACTTTCAATCATTATATCGCATTTTGATTTAATTTCTGATCATTCTCATTAGTTAAAACAATTAATACATTTGTTTTATTTTATTTGATTTAATTGGTATATATAACATTAATAATTTGATTTTGATTTAATTTCTGATAATTCTCATTAGTTAAAACAATTAATACATTTGTTTTATTTTATTTGATTTAATTGGTATATATAACATTAATAATTTGATTTAAAAAAAATTGCATTTTTATTTATATACTCGTGCACAAGTTTACTACTACTATTATGAGTATTAAGTATCAAGCTTATATATATAAAAGAATTAAGTGTGGCGCAACTAGACTTGTTTTAAATTGTTGGACTGATTTATTTCAGTTCTAAGGTGTGAAATTGTACTTAACTATGCATTGATTTTGACCTGTTCACTTTAATATTATGTAACGTGCTATATGATTATTTAACATTCTTATACAGTGATCGATCATGATTGTTATTTAATTGTCCAATAATTTTATTCTAATTTATTTACGTTTAATTATGTGAATTTGATATTAATGTTGAGCATAATTATTATTCAATTGTCAATCATCTTTCCTCACATTCATTTGTACGTATATTATTCCTGTGACATATGCTGTTGAACATGATTGTTAAATCAAGTTGTGCGTTGATTTTGTTCTAGTCACTAACACATAATCCAATTTGTTTAATAGTTATATATACAGTAAAACCTCTATAAATTAATATCCTTGAGACTATAAAATTTTATTAATTTAGAGATATATTAATATATCGATAAATTAATAATTTATTAATTAAAAGAGAGACTTTTTAAATTCAGCAAATTTGGTACATGTATTGAAAATAAATGAATTTATTATGTTTCAATTAATTATATTCATGTATCAACAACCAATTTATTGTGTGTCTACTTTAATATATTCATGCAATTAACAATTACATACAATTCATTGTGTTTATCAAAGAGAATCACCAGTCACGAGAAATGAGGCTTTGAGCGCGACAACAACTCTTCACAATTTTTTGTTGTAGCTAGAGAACTCGACACCGGAACTCTTGGCAGCCATTAAAAAAGTTAGGGATGAAATCCAATTAGATTTAAATTTTAAGAAAAATCAAGTAACAATTGATTCATATTTTAGCAAATTACCATAATATTTATAATTTTTGTAATATTTATGAATTATTAATTTAGAATTTTGATGGGACCTAATATTTATAAAGGGGTTTTCCGAAAATTTATTATTTTATTATCTTATTGAAATTGATGATTTTTTACAAAGGCCCAAGTCGAGATCGGAAGATTTTATTATTTTAAAGAGGTTATTAATTTATTGAATATTAATTTATAGAGATTTTACCATCGTATTAAATTGAACAAGGTTACATATGTCACGCCCGCTTTCTACTAATTCTAGTAAGCCGGGTAAACGTGACTAATGAAAGGATTAAGTAACGAGGTGAAATAGGATAAGGAAACTTGATGTTCTTCTCATAACATAAATTGAAGGTTCATCACACGAGATTGATAATTAATATAGCTAGAGTCATAAGCTCTTTACACAACACTACAAATATAAAGAGTTGAATCTCGAGTCTATTACATATCTTCTAGCAGCGGAATGTAGGATCGTAAACTAAAGTCCTACGTGTATGAAGACACGTAAAACCCCCAAGAGCCTGCTACTATGAGATACGACAAAAGCTCGACTCAGCACCCACGTTATCTTCATTCTTTAACCTGCACGTTTAGAGACACATGCAGGGCTGAGTACAAGTTTGTACTCAGTAGACACGTGCCAAAATCGCACACTTACAAGTATAACTGTCAAGCCATTCAAGTGAATCATAGGGATTTTGTCTCTAAAGCACCTATGTTCACAAAACATTTCTTTCATAAAGTTCTAGTTTGACTGCAGTCCTAGTTCTTTGTATTTAACCATATCTGAAGTTTCTATGTGCCGGGGAAGTGGCCACTTCCCACAGACACTTGACCGGTCAACCTTTCGCTGACTCACAGTCCATTGTGTACACTAGTTCGAGTGGAGACGCTAACCCACTGGAACCCGAATTCGATTATAAATATAACAGATAGGCATCATACATAAAGCGAAAATATTTATGGCAAGACAGTGCTTTTAAAAGTATCTCATTTCATTTTGAAAACATACACACATATTTTTATAGAGTGAGAAAAGCCTACTTGATTAGTCTCGATTGCTGACTGATTTATTTCTGAATTGTAGTTCCGACCCTTCGCCGCAACCTTTAAATAGATCTCAGGTGAGATATTTTACTCGAGTATATAAATAAACTCTAGTATAAGGAGTTAATATCCTTGACTAATTTGGGAGTTTATTCTCGGGTCCTTAAAACTTGACTATTACACAAGTTTAGGAGTTATATTTCTATAGGAGTTTGTTTGGTGCTTTCTAGATCACTTTATGATTTGGGATTTTACTTTATCCAATTAATTAATTATTGGGTATTACAACTAACGACATTTCTAATTTAATATCTTGATCCTTAATTCAAGATAAACAATTCCTAATTAAGCTAATTAAATCTCAATTGTCGCATAATAATCATGATTTATAATTTAATCATTTCTTATGATTAAATTCTATTTTAATAAATTAAATTCTATTTAGTAAATTAATTTTTTTTTTCTAGATGTAATTATTGAATTTTCCATTATTGGACTTAGTCCAAATTGGCTAAGTTTGATCTATTAATAAGCTTCTAGCCCATCCAACTTAATTAGGAGAGCCCAATAGTTAATTTTGGTCCATGAATAATTGTTATATCACATTCTCAGCCCATTTAATCTAAATAAGTTTGGGCCCTGAAGCCCAACCATTTAATTGGTTGGCCCGTACAAAAAAAATATAGTTCGGCCCAAGACCCGGCCCATGTTAGAGATTGTTCTAACCTAAGTGTTTAACCCTAGCTAGTTCGTTCTCCCCTGAGACTTCACCTCACCTCTCTTTCTCCTCAGCAGCGCGACGTCGCTTTCTTCGGCGCCCAATCCAGTCCTTCTGCCTCGACTTCTTTCTCGACGCAAGGTTAGCTTACGGTTATTGACTTGATTTAGTCGAAGGTATTAGAAGTAAGTTGAAATTTTCAGATTGGTTTCCTCCTTAACTAATTGGATTTTGTTCGTTTCTTATGGATTTTGGGCTAATTGGTTTGGTGGCGTGGGCGCGCTGGACTCGCTCGAGTTTGGAGGGCTCGGAGGGGTTCTGCCTCAGGTAACCTTCTTCTTTTCTCTTCGATTGGTCAACTGATGTTTTGGCTTAAACTCTATTTCTTTATGTTCTCTGCAATGTTTAATTTGGTTTCTATTAAGTCTCTAAGGTTGATGGGAGTTGTGATTTTTGTTAGGGCTCTAACTGGGTGGAGCTAGGAGCTGGGGAGGTGTGGATTAGGGTTGGAGTGGTTCGGTGGTGGTCGCTGGGCTCCTCTCAGAGCCCTGCTCCTCCTGCTCCCTTCGATATGGAGGCTCGTCGGCGGCCTACTAATCGGTTAAGCATCTCTGTGTGCTCTTTGAATTCTACATTTTATTGATTTAAAGATTTGATTCTTAAGGCTATGGATTCCCTTTGTTTTAGCAAATCTTTGTAGGATTGGTTTGTATTATGAAGCCCAGTTCACATACATATATATATACACTCAGGTTCTGATGCTTCTATATAAGTCTATGTTCTAAATTTCAGTATGTGACTAAGGGTCCATGTTCTGGAATTTGAAATGTAAAGGAAACTTATTCTTGTAGGTTCAGATTATGTGTTATAAGTCCAGGAAGCATGTCTAGTTCACTAAGAATCTTGATCCTAACTATAGATTAATAAGTTTCAGTTCTTTGTTTTTATGATGTGTTGTGGTCTAAGCTTGCTATGTTCTATGTTCTTCCAATGTGATGGGGTTCTAAATCTAGTGCGTTAAATGAGTTCACCTATGCATATCATATGACTAAGTTTGGAAGCATATATATATTATTTAGGTTAAAACTTGAGACTGAACTGTTGCATAGCATGCTCAACAGAAATATGAGTTTCTGAAGGTAGGTTCATTGTTTACCTTAGTGGATCAGCTGGTGTTATATGAGTTTGAGCAGCACTTCCCTCTAAGCTCTTCTCTTATTCCATGCGTTTTAAGTGCTTGAGGGTGAGAGTATGGAGGTAAGTGTGAGATGTAAAGCTTGTCTAGAGTAGAAGTGGAGGGTATTTATAGGAGAGGGTAGGGGTTAAGGGTTGAATTAGTTGGTTGCTGTGTGATAGACAAATTGACCTGTTTCTTAGTTTATCTTCTGATTTGTTTTGTTGTTTACAGGGGACAGAAAGGTGATATGGTGGAAGAGGAGCTGCAGAGGAGGCTGGAATCGAGCAGCTAAGCTAAGGTCTGCTCTCCTCCTCCCTTTACTTCTTTTGATAGAGCAGTTTCTACTTCTGCACCGCCTTCCTATATGTTCTTTCCTCTTTAGGAAAGCCCCTATTGCAGCCATTTCTTAGACTTACAAAGCTGTACATTATGCTTCCTTTGGTTTCTTGTTGCAGGTAGGAGATAGCAGCAGGAAAGAGAGTTGTGGTTCCGAGAGAGTGGTTGATTTGTCTAAAAAGTTTTCCCATTTTGGCAAGCCTACACATGTACTTAGTCTTTCATTTGTCTAGTTGTAATTAGAAGACTTTATCTGATTGTTTTTCTTCAGTCACATAGAGAAAGGTTGATATTGGCGCTTGCAGCTTTCATTTTTATTTAACATGCTATACTGTTGTCGTACTCTAAGTCCTATTCCAATATGAGTTGGCACTATTCATTATGTGTTTCTTTTATTTATTTTATTTATCCACCTTTGATTTTATAATGCTTCTTTTAACATTGATATACAGCTTACACAAAAGTATGCAATCTGATTTGGGTTATATTAATGAATTTAGATTGTTATTGACATTCTAATTCCTCTTAATCATCGATGGATCCTACTTATCAATAGTAAGTCATATGTTTCCTTAAGTAGGATCATTATTTACGCTTAATAGTCCAACCTTCATTAATGTAGCAATGATTGCCTTTAAATACCTTCTTATAAATACCTCCAACAACAAACCTTAATTACTAGGAGAAATATTAATTAGTAAGAATTCTATTATTTACATTTAATAACTCAATCGTTATTAATGCTATAATGCCTGTATTAAATACTTTATCATTAGGATTTGGCTCTTAAATGCCAATCATTTTTAGTGATTGCATTAAACACCATTAATAACTATTAATGGTTCTTTCTAAATGGTACAATAGTAAGGGTTATTAATTACTACTAATGAATTACATACTAATAAATTTTGGAACTCTTATTTTCATAAACGAAAATAAAACTAAGGTGTGGGAAGTTCACTACTTATGTCGGGATATAAAATACGGGGTATTACAACATAAATGCTCACACTTATATATTCTTGTATGTTTACCCGCATATTTAATATTTTAGGTAATGAATTTGGAGGCGCGACGCTTTAAGTTATCTTAAGATTTATATTTATGCATTTGTTTAGAAAAGACTTGTTTCAAACACTTTTAATTTTAGTTTGCGTTGTGTTTTTGAAATAATTTGAATTTATCTTGAAGTTTGTGTCACGTAATATGATTTAGTAAAGTATTTAATTTTTTTGAGCTTCTAAATTTTATATATTAATCATTTTTATTCTTATTCTAAATTTATTATTTAAGTTTTTTTAAATTTTTTATTTTCAAATTAAATATTTATTAAAATTTTAATTAATTTGGTGTTACAATAGTCATTCAGTTCATCACTAACACAATTATTTTGATGCCAATGATCTCACTAATGTCATGTTTATTAATTTGATTTTATGGAAAACTCGTACACCAAAACTTCAAGGCTACTACAATGCAATTCTTTTTATTTTTTCCCTTACTAATGTCATGTTTATTAATTTCTTCATCACCACTCCACTGTATATCTGCTTAAATCATAGCATCACTCATCAAATCAAATATAATACTACAGAATAAGCAACAACTATCATTTATTTATTATTTTTTTTTATCTTTCTCAAATTATATATACCTCTGAAAATGTCAAAAAAGAATTTATTGGAACTCTTCTGACTTGCTGGTAATATTGTTGAGACTGCATTCAAGGAAATTGAGATAATGATAAAAGAGATGAAGAAGATCGACACTCCAATAGCATCTGAGAAATTTTGGATGCTATGCCTTGAGAGGTCTAGAGAGAAAAGTCTATATATATATAACAAATATCACACATCACTTGAAATATAGATTAATTTGTTGATAACCCCATGTCATTAGCTTCTCACCATTTCCACCAAATTCAAACTAGATTAATTTATTTTCTCTAGTTAGATAATGCTCCTACAAAGTAGATTTAAATCATTTGATGCAAGATTCATTACTTTTGATTAGAGATAGTAATCTAATCGAAAACTGTCAGATGTTTGAAAATTTGAAGCCTCGAGTTCGACGCAAACTTGATTCGAGTTCTAAAAATCAAGCTCAAGTTCAGTTCGATAAATAGAAATCAAGCTCAAGTTCGGTTAATTTATTATTCGATTCAATAGTGGATTTTAACTCGGCTCGAGTTCGCTTGATACGAACATGGTACCTGAGAACCACTCTTCGGAAGATGATGACATACCTATCGTTGAAGAGTCTAGCCTTGCCAAGAGAAGACAACGCAGAGAGATCAAGAAGCCTAAACGCTACACTAATTAATTCTATTCTTATTTCTATTTTACGTATGTTTGGTTATCATAATTTTGGTTTATCTCTTTTCAATTGGGTTATGTCTAAAGCCCATAGTACTGTAGGGTTTTATTACTTACGTCTATTATATAAAGGTTGAGTTTTAACCTTCTAGGGAATTTTTTTTTTGTGAAATTACTTCTTAATAGAAACGGCGGTTCTTGCTTGATCGTGAGAAGTTACGGAGTTTCACGTTCTCTTTAACGTGATTATTAATACATTACGTATTAATCGGTGCTTTCATTGCTTAATTCGATGGGTTCTAACACTACGAATTTGCAGGCGCAATTCAGCGCCCTCAGTGCTCAAGTGGACAACCAACTTCGTCAGTCTCTGGCGGATTTTCAGAAGCAATTGGATGAATTCATGGTCATCCTCAAGAACACCCACTCATCTTCTTTTCCAGGTGACTCTTCCAATCACCCCCCAACAGGTCGCTCCCCTTTTATTCGCCTTGCCGTTCCCCGCTTTGATGGCTCTGATCCTTATTCTTGGATCTTTAAGATTGAGGAATATTTTGGCTATAATGACACACCCGAAGCCCAACGCCTTCAAATTGTCTCTTTTTACCTTGATGGCCCAACTTCTACATGGTTTCAATAGCTCAAGTCTCAAGATATGCTCTCTTCTTGGTTAAACTTCTTAAATCGTGTGAAATCTCGGTTTGGTGACTCCCAATTTGATGATCCCAAGGGTACATTGGCCAAACTCTCGCAATAAGGTTCTGTGGCTGATTACCAATCAACCTTCGAATCCCCGATGGTCCGCATCAAGGGTATCTCTGAACCTTTACTCATTTCATTTTACATTTCGGGACTCAAACCATCTATCTGCCGCGACCTTTAGTTGAATCGGTCTTCTACTCTTGATGAGACGTTCGCTTTGTCTCGTGTATTTGAGAGTAAATACTTTGATACCCAATCTGAGGTACGTGCAATTGCCCGTCCGCTCTCTCTCTCTACTCCACCACCACCTGCTTCGCACACTTCGCCGATGCCGACCAATGTTCCCACCGTGGCATCGACCTTGTCCAACTCAACTATCAACCCTTCGTTTAACCAAAATGTGCGGCGTGATTCTTCAGTAGTCCCTATTCGGCGTCTCACTCCTGCGGAGACACGTGAAAAATGCAAACGGGGATTATGTTTCCATTGTGATCAACGTTGGAATCCCTCACATCGCTGTAAGACCCCTGGAACTGTTCTGCTCCTTGCAAGCGATGATAGTACTGATTTCCCTTTGAATGTTGTTTAGGAGTTGGAGGTTTCTGATACCTCACTCGATGAAAGTGTTATTCTAGGCGATGTTTCTAGTTTACACTCTCTCTGGTGCTGTGCAGCCATGCTCGCTTCGTCTATGGGGCAACACCCTTAAACAACGATATCAGGTAATGATTGATAACGATAACACTCACAATTTTATTGCTCCTTCTCTTGCCGAACGTCTCAAGTTATCCCTCACTCCTATAACTTGTTTTCGAGTGTATATTGACAATGACGATTCTATTCCTTGCCACCATAAGTGCATGGCAGTTCCTATTACCTTGCAGGATACACTTTTTACTTTGGATTTATTTGTTTTACCGATTAAAGGTCCCGATATTATTCTCGGTATTCAATGGCTCCAAGAGTTGGGCCAAGTAACTCATGATTATCGCTCTAGTCGTATGACGTTTGAGTGGCAAGGGAAACGGGTGATTCTGGAAGGTGAAAATTCATTGACCTCCCGTCAAGTTACTTTCTCCATGATGTTGTCTATTATACAGTCAGACGAGCTAACTGCTATTTATGAGCTTTGGCTGGTGGATACTGAGCCTTCAAGTACCCTTCCTACCATTGATCTTCAGCAAGTTCCACAACCATTCCATGAGGTTCTGACAAAATTTAGTTCCATATTTAATGCACCAAGCAACCTACCCCAGCGTCGCATGTTTGATCATCGCATTCATCTTGAATGCGAACATTCGCTACCCTTATTTTCAGAAGAATGAAATGGAAAGGTCGGTTCGCGAGATGCTCGATCAAAGGATAATTCGACCAAGTCATAGCCCGTTCTATTCACCCGTGCTATTAGTCAAGAAGAAAGATGGCTCCTACCATTTTTTGTCGACTATCGTGCCCTTAACGCAGTTACTGTCAAGGATAAATTCCCAATTCCTAGTGTTGATGAACTGCTCGACGAATTGGGCCATTCTATGGTATTTTCTTAATTGGATTTGCGTGTTGGTTTTCATCAAATTCTGTGTCCACGATAAGGATATCTTCATAACAGCTTTTTGTACTCATGAAGGCCATTTTCAATTTCTTGTTATGTCGTTCGGCTTGACAAATGCCCCGTCTACTTTTCAAGCCACGATGAATTACATCCTTAGGGACTTCCTACGGCGATTTGTTGTTATTTTCTTCGACCAGAACGTTGGCCATAATTTATTGGATGGGCTGAATTCCACTATAACACAAGCTACCATTCTAGTATTAACATGAGTCCGTTCCAAGCGGTGTATGGGTGTCTCCCTCCTACTATCCCCCGCTATACACCTAGCTCTACGACAGTTGATGCACTTGACGACTTGCTTTTGGAAAGAGACCTTTTGTTGTCTGATCTAAAATTCTCTCTCCGCGAATAAGCATCGACGTGATGTTGATTTTGTTGTGGGGGACATGGTGTGGGTAAAATTAAAGCCATATCGACAGGTTTCTGTTACTCGTCATTCTTCTCCCAAGCTTGCTAAGCGATATTTTGGACCTTACCCCATTGTTGAGAAGATTGGAGTAGTCGCTTATTATCTTGCACTACAACCAGATAACAGCGTTGACGAGCCCGTTTTTCGTGCTCTTTTTGAGTCCCTTTTTAGGTCTAGATCGAGTCCTTTTCTCTTTATTTGTATCATATTTCGTGTCTGGAAGGACACAAGTCTAGGGCAAAAAGGATGCAGGGCAAGCTGCAGGTCATCTCGGGAAAGAGGCAAGATTATGCGCGAAGAAGCTTGGGCAATCTGAAGCTCAAGATAGAGTACCACCCGAGATCACTCTGCAGTGAAAGGAGACCAAGGGGGTACGCTGACCAAGATAAGAGAGCAAGCTGAGCAGCTGGGGGCGCGGAAGACGAAGGGCAAGAAGCTGGGATCTGCGGCAAATTTCTTTCCTTCCGCGGAAAAGGTAAGATATCTTTCTTTCCATCCACTAAATATCTGGGGGGATTGAGAGTATCTTCCTATACGCAGAAGATCTGACTGGGAAAGAAAGTTAGCCGGGAACCTTAGCGACCACCACCACGAAGCCCAGGCCCACGGAGACTCCTATTTAAAGCCACGATTCAAATCAGAGGCAGACGCATACGAGAGGCTTTAACATTTGAGGAGGGGCGACGCCCAGCTGCTAGTTTAGTCCTTTTATTTCTTATGAGTGATTGGGAGGAAAAAAAAATCCTACGGGCAAACACTTTTAAATATTATGTTATGCTTTTGGCCTTGCTACGAGTTAGTCCTGGCAAGAGGATCTATTGGTAACACTTTATTTCAGTATTTAATATAAGTATGCTTTCATTTATCTCATCCTTGTTCTTTATTTTCCGTATGAGTAGCTAGGTTATTAGACTTGACTTGGGAAAGACGAACTGAGTCCGGACTTATAATGTCTTGAGAGGTCTAACTGTGCATACAGTTGTCTTGGCATGTTCCTAAAGTGTTGGATCTGAATCCTATACAACTTGATCAAGTCCTTGGTGTTGTCTGGCCAGTAGCAGTCTTGGGCGAGATCAGGTTACAACTGCGAGCTGAAAACTCCAAGTGTTAGCGACTTCCTGCTTGCCAGCCAAAGAGATCAGTACGGTGATGTAGGTGGGGATGTCATGGGACGGGCGTCTGAGATGGTGCGCCCATGGTTGTTGTGTTCTCCGCGAATGCTTATTCGGGTACATCGGAGTAAGTTTGGTCCAGGAGCAATCTTGGGCAAGGGGGATAGGGAGTGAGTAACCCTTACCCTCTGGGCTGAAAGGGTGTGCTGGGCAGGGCTTTGGTGGCTACGTGACGATTAAAAAGGGGGCTGCCTGAGTGATGCCTTTGGGTGGTAGGAGTAAAACCTCATTCTTACGCTCGCCCTTAACCGATGACATGACGAGACAACGAACAAATTTGCACCGATGATCAAGACATAAGTCAAGACTCAAGGATTCTAACCCAAGTCAAGTTACTTTCTCATTTGACTCTTTTAGTGTTCTCTTTTCAATTATTTACTTTTACAACTTTTACTATTATGCTCAGTTACACCTCTTGCCCAAGGCAAGACCCGAATCAAAACCCAAAATTGTGACATCGAGAGAGGAATCCACCAACTCCCTGTGGGATCGACCTTGTACTTGCCACTAGCGGAACCTAGTGAAGAGTATCGGTTTATAAATTTATCTTATCGGAGTGATAACGACTGAGCTCCGAGAGATTGGCGTCATTGCCAGGGAGTTGCGCTTTTCAAAATTTCTCTCTCACCTTGACTCAGGTCTTGTCCACGGTGTATGCTTTGACCTAACCCTGAAGGTAGACTCGGAGACGTTTGGTTTGATCCAGAGATCGAGAGAAACGCTAGGAGAAGAAGAGGCCGACAAGGAGACAAGAGCGACTTGAGCAAGAGGCCCGTCAAGCAGCAAGAATGGCGGACGAACAAGGAGGAAAGAACAATGATAACAATGAGAACCCACCCCAGGAGAAAACACTAAGGGAGATAATGTTTCCCACCAACAACAATCTGAATCCCTCGGGCATCACCTTACCCGTGATGGCTGACAACTGGGAACTAAGGCACTCTTTCATCCAGATCTTGCCCAAGTTCAGTGACATGCCAGGAGAAGACCCGTAAAGACATCTTCAAGACTTTGAGATGGCTTATGGAACCACCAGGACTGACGAGCCAGTAAAAAAGGAGTACATACGTCTAGTATCATTTTCTTTTTCACTTCAAGATACTGCTCGAGAATGACTTTACACTTTACCTGCAGTTAGCGTCACGACTTGGCAAGGGATGCAGCAGAAGTTCCTGGGGAAATATTACCCTGTCTCGAGGATCCAGAGCATAAGGAGAAGGATGAGCACCATCCAGATGGGAGCCGAAGAGCCACTCTATGACTACTGGAACAAATTCAAACTCATGTTGGCCAAATGCTCTCAACACAATATCCCTGACCAGGACTTAATCCAGTACTACGTCAATGGAATGTGTCCTGGCGAGCGACAATTGCTGAATGCCGCATGTGGAGGTTCTATCTTGAACAAGCAGCCTTCTGAAGCTTTCAGGTAGTTGAACGACATGGCAGGAGAATCCAGAGAAGATACACACTCTTTGACCAGGACCATGGGAGATGCTTCCGCATCATAGTCCAAGACGGAACTCTCAGACTTGTGTGCAACTATGAAGCAGATGATGGAGATGATGAAGCTAACCATCAAGAAGAATGTCAAGACGTGCCACCTGTGCTATGCTACCACCCACTTGACCGACGAATGTCCAACCCTGAGAGAAGAAGAAGTCAATGCTTTTGGACACAGCAACAATGGAGAAAACCACAATCAAGGCCCAAGGAAGAGATTCAACCTCCACTCACAATCTTACAATCGAGGATGGAGGAACCATGAGAACTTAAGGTACGGAGTAAATCACTATCAAGCTCCACCCGAGGCTCAGCATCAAATCCAGCCAAGAGGGTCATCTCTATCCGAGACTGTATAGAACTTGTCCAAGGAGCACCACAAATTCAGTGATGAATTTGAGAAGTTCAAAACTGAAAGTCGAGGAACCCTACAGTCACTAGCTAACCAGATCTCCAACTTGACCTAGGCGATCGTCAAGATGGACAACAAGCAAGGAGGACTGCCCTCCCAAGTCCAGGTGAATCCCAAGCCACAGGTCAACGCGGTGACACTAAGGAACGGTAAAGCTTACACTGAACAAGTAGAGGAACCTACCAAGGAGATGGTAGAAGCAGAGGAGCTAGAAGCTGAGGAGGAGCTGGTTAAGACAGCAGAGCCAGAGGAGTTAGTCAAGAAGCTTGAACTAGAGAAGAAGTCAGAGCCCAAACCTAAAGACAAGTCTCCCGAGAAGTGGAAGGCTCTGCAGGAAAATATCTATTGCAAGCCACCTTTCTCCAGAAGGTTGGGCAAGACGAAAGAATTTGGAGAGATGAATGAACTACTCAAGGTATTCCAGAAAGTGGAAGTCAACATGCCATTTTTGACTGCACTTGCGTCTATGCCAAGATGTGCAAAATTCCTTGAGGGCATAGTGCAGCAGATGATGGTCCAATAGAATAACTTCATCGGTCAGACAAGAAGCCAGATTTCCACATTGGAGAACACAGTAGCAACTATGGGGAAGCTGATAAAGATGCTAGAGATACAAGTTGGGCAGATAGCGAACAAAGAGGCAACTCAACACAAGTCGGGCCAATTTCGAAGTAACACGGAGATCAACCCGAAGGAACAGTGTCATGTCATTCAACTCCGAGGTGGAAACTCCAATGATGCCTATGCCGAGAAGAAGGCGACTTCCCCTATACCAGAAGAGCACTAGACAGTATCTCCTGACGCGCAGCATTTGTCACCTAAAGTGACCGATACCTTTATTGATGCACAGTCCCAGTCACCTGAAGTGACTGAGGAGGTTACCAGATCGACACCACCTACAGCTCCATTCCCACAACATGTAGCTAAAGGGAAGTTCAACGACAAGGTAAGCAAGTTTATGAAGTTATTTAAGAAAGTTAATATTAATATTCCAGTTTTGGATGTAGTGCGAGATATGCTTGTCTATGCTAAGTTCCTAAAAGAGGCAATCTTACGCAAGAGGAAGTTAGGAAAATGAGACGATCAATTTGTCCAAGGAGTGCAATGTAATTCTGCAGAGGAAGCTCCCATTGAAGAAAAAAGACCCGGGGAGCATCACTATTGCTAGCGATATTGGAGGCCAGACATTCATGCGAGCCTTATGTGATCTAGGGGCAAGCATTAATCTGATGCCCCTATCTATCTTTAATCGTCTGGGAATCGGAGTTATTAAGCCAATCACCATTGCTCCTCAGATGGTTGATCGTTCAGTTACATATCCGAGAGGGATCGTGGAGGATGTGCTTGTCAAGGTGGGGAAGTTCATCTTTCCTGCTGATTTTGTGGTACTTGACATGCCGGAAGACAAGTTGACTCTGTTGATCCTGGACTGACCATTCCTAGCTACAGGTCATGCTTTGATTGATGTGCAGGATGGCGATCTGACGTTCTGAGTGAATGAAGAGCAGCTTAAGTTTTCCATCTATGATACTATGAGGAGGTTAGATGATTCAAAGTTGGGGGAGAAGGAAGTACGGAAATTTGCAGGGCCCACCGACCTCACGAGGCGTCTGATTCTCATATCTCTTGATAATTCGAGGTATCGTCTAGCTTGGACGTTAAACGTAGCACTTGTTGGGAGGTAACCTAATATTTACTTATTTTCGTTATTTCGTTGTTCGTTTTTTTTAGTTAGTTTCATTTTTTTCTCTATTATTGTGGTATTTTTTTTAGTCAGAGTAAGCGTGCATCATATATCGTATAACTTTTTCTTTCCTCCAAACTTAATTTTCACTACGTGTTAAAATAAGTTTGGGGAAGGGGGAGAGAGATACGATATACGATTCACCCCGCTAGATAGTCCGTTAGAGTATTTATTACTACCTCCGTCCCACCTTAAATGGAATATAAAATGGGACATTTAAGGTGGGACGGAGGGAGTATTTATTTTTGTGTTTGTTATTTACTTTCGTATCGTATTTTGATTTTGTTTGAGTGTGATTTGTCATTGGATTTGTATCATTCGAGCATGCATTACGATGTTTATTGACTATTTGTACTTGAAGTGAGATGTCGATGATGATAACTCATATTTTTTTTCTAAAATCTATTGACTTGAGCACCTTGTACGCTTATCTTTAGCCTGAGATTTCAAAGTGATTTCAGCATTTAAAATTTCTTTAAGTATTAACCCATGTGAGGAATTTGAGCCTTTTAAAAAAATGCCACATCGGCCATTATATATCTTTCTTTGAGTGTGATTTTGATCTTGCATGTGATCTTTACTTCTAAAACTTGCTTTGGTATCTGTTTCGAAGCTGCAGGTGTGTGCAAAGAATTGTGAGATGATTTTAGGCCATCATTGATAAGCCACGTACTTACCTATACACTACCTTGTTCTAATGTTATCCCCTTGCACCCCATTTTGAGCCTTTATAGCCGTTCTATTCTTAGCCTTAGGAGATGAGGAGGATTAAAACACATCTTGTGGTAGTTGATTTATTGGGTTGATTAGATTCTATGTCACTCTAATAGCGAACTAGTTATCATACTCTCTATGTGAATAGGTGTCCGATATCCCATAAGCTCCTAGAAAAAAAAAGAAAAAGGAAAAAAAATGTGATCATGGGAGTATAAGGGGTCAAGCATCTACAATTGAAAAGATTGAGTACCAAATAGAGACTAGTCAAAAGAGGTTCGGGTTGAGAAAAGAAAAATGATGGATAGAGCTAAGTGGAACTTGAGTGGACATTATTATGGATGACCTGTGTAGAATGAGTTAGGAAGTATTCAGTCACTAAGCCAAATAATTCATGACCCTAACCAATGTCCCCACATTATAAGCTGAGGAAAAGACCTATTTGATCGCGATCCTTGCACACTTAAAAGCGGCCGAGAAATAAGACAATTTGCAAGCCTATGGTAAGTTTGATTGCATTGTATTGATTTCGCTGAGCGTTTCACTACATATATTACTCTTTAGCCGAGTGTTGAGCAATACAGTTTTCCCATGAGAACTTGCAGGTTTTTGAGTGTTGATATTGCTTTTGTTATTGACCGGTGAGGGTGGGTTTCATAGGTGTCTCGAATCAGCTATCACTATCATTTTATCTGAGACATTGATGATCTTCATGTGCTCCCATTCGTATTTATTGTCTTTTGTTCTTCACATTGTTCAAGGACGAACAATAGCTTAAGTTTAGGGAAGTTGATAAATACTCATTTTGCATGATTTTAACGATACAATTGTCCACTTTTGTTGTCTTGTTTTTATTTGTTTCGTATTTGAGTTCATTGGTTTTGATGTTTTGTATTAGTTGTACGTTTTGTTGTTTTTTCATGTTTTTCTATAGGATTTGGCGTTGCATAGTCCAATTGAAAGCCGAGAGGCGTAACCAAGGATGTTTGATCATTAATTTTGGATATCATAGGATTAAATTTCATCTCGATAGGAGTCCGTAGGCGCAAACGGATCCAAAATCGAAGTTGAAACGAGGGAGAACAGGCCGAAACAAAATCACTATGCGCAGTCAAGCATCAAGATCGGCGACCCGAGCTAGGGTCGCCGAAATCAAAGCATAACTTCGGCGACCCGCGCTGGGATCGCCAAACCTGCTGGAATCTGGCGGAGATCCAACTTTGATCGCCATTTTTGGACGTTTTTCTTCTTGACTTCGGCGACCGGAACCCCAGGTCGTCGAAGTCGTGCGCGTGGAGGATTTTTACCATATTTTCTTAGTTTATTTTCATTTTCTATCATGTTTCATCCTAGCACTATATAAGGGCATTACATTGCAACCCTAGATACAAATTTTGCCTACCTTTAGACTTCTATACACTTTTTACATCTTTTGTTCATAGCCACCATTGCTCTAGCAATTTTTGGAGTTTTGTTCTAAATTCTTGGAGGAGAGTTCATGATTGAGGATTGACAACCCGACATCGCAAAATTATGCAACAGGGGTTTATGTTATTTTATTTATATTCAATGTTTAATTTTATTATGAGTGGCTAGTCTTTTTGTGATTCTAGGGGTTTTGTAATGACCTATTTCTTTTGATGGATTCGTAATATTAATTCATAATTTTTTTTCCTATGCTTGTTTGTGATTTATGATTTTAATTCTCATGCTTTGATAATTGGCCACTATTATTGCATGCAAATTATGACTTTGATGTCTTATCCGAAATTGAATTATCCCATAGATCACAATACATGTTTCTCCTTGAGACCAAGCGGAGATAAGAGAACTGTAGGAGGATATTCTTTGTGTGCTTTTTGTAACTGATTTAATTTTCTTGAGACCTAGCGGTGATATGAATTAAATTAGCCCACTATCATAGACTGTCATATCCGGGAGTATGCGGTTATTTATGCGAACCTTCACATGCATGAGGATTAAAATTTGGTGATTAGATTTAATTGTTGAGTCCATTAATTGATTTAGTGTCTATACATTACCCCTGGAATCCTCTTTCACTATATTGTTATCTTTTTTTGTTTATTCTTAGGTTATTTTTATATTTATTCATAATCATCTCAAGTGTTATTTGCCTAGATAATAATTGAATACTTGTGCGAATTAATCAGTGTGTTTTCGTTTATCAGTCCATGTGGATACGATACTCTACTTGCTCTATATTATACTTATTTTTGTGTTTAAAATAATGCGATCAGGTCTTCCTCCTAAAGCAGCTACATGAGAATCTCTTTCTTCTTTTTGTCGTTGTTTTCCAACCTTTCACCTTGAGGAAAAGGTGGCTTTGCAGGAGGGGAGAGTTGATACGAACATGGTACCTGAGAACCACTCTTCGTAAAATGATGACAGATCTATCGTTGAAGAGTCGAGCCTTTCCGAGAGAAGACAACGCAGAGAGATAAAGAAGCCTAAACGCTACACTAATTAATTATGTTCTTATTTCTATTTTACGTATGTTTGGTTATCATAATTTTGGTTTATCTCTTTTCAATTGGGTTATGTCTAAAGCCCATAGTATTTCTAAACGTAGGGTTTTACTACTTACGCCTAGACGTGCCCTCGGTTCGGGAACCGGCGGTTCCGGGTCTCGCACCGCCGGTTCCCGGTTCACAAACACATGAACCGGAACCGGCCCGCCAGGCATCATTCCGGCTCCGGTCCGGGCCGGTTTGAACCGCCGGTTTTCAACACATTTTCCTGTTTTTTTTTTGTAAAACATGTAATTTTAATTTTTGGGTACATTTTGTTGTAAATATATATAGTAATATACATGTATTAATGCAATATAAACACAAACAAATTAAGTATTCCTTGAAATTGCATTAATAATGTTGAAATTTACAAATTTACAATCTAAAAAAAATAAAAATTCATTGATTGAAATTGAAAATTACAATTAACTTGAGGAATGAATACTTCATTCTTCATACTTGTAGTTTACAACTTTACATAGTAGAAGAAAAAAAATTATAATAATAAGGACTTGAGCTCAATTTTATAATTAAAATTGAGTTGCCTACGTATCCTCGTAGAGGAATCAAAGTCCACGTAGTTCTCTTACCTTAATGTCGTGGCATTCTAGCTTTCGCCCGCCCCCGATGCATCCGACTCGGTGAAGAGTTCATTTGGGTTCTCGTCTCCATCATCATCCCAATTATTTTCTTGTTCTCTAAGGTCGGCCCTCGACCAATCATCAAGCAACATAGTAGCTTCAATGTTTCTTGGCTTCATGTTTGATCTCCTTTGGTCCAACACAAGACCTCCAATGCTAAATGTTTGCTCGACCGAGACGGTGGATGCCGGGATGGAAAACAACTCCTTCGCCATAAATGAGAGTATTGGGTACTCGGATCTCATTGACCACCACTTTAGCACATCGATTTGTGGAGCACTATCTTCAACACCAAAAATATGTCGAGTACCCAAATACATATCTAATTCACTATTTCCTTGACCTATAGGTATACTATGTGATCTATCTTGATACATGTTACTTAATTGTTGAACTAAGGGATCTAATGAATTTAAATCAAGTGGTATGTATGAAGAGGTAATAGTACTATATCTAGGAGGTTCATTTATGTTAAGATTATGACCATGAATCAACTTATATTCGGCGAAAAGAGATCTTAATGTTCTTTCTAAATTATCTTTTACTTGGCTTACATTAGGAAGATCAAAGTGAACATACTCTCCATCAATTCGAATATTTAAAAAATTCAGTTGTCTAAAAGCTCCATAATAAATATCTAACATTTGACAAACACCATCATATTTTCATTTAGGATCTAAGCACTTAGCTACTAAGAAAACATCGGGAATGTAGGTAAAATATTTAAGTCATTTTTGAACCATAAAATAAATCACACCTTGCAAGTTTGTTTGAGCAAAACAAGTTTTAAAACTAAGAGCAATATACATGCAATGTTCTAAAACACGAACGGAAGTACAATAATAGACACCCGATAATTATTTAGTAGCAATGTTAAACACCTTCAATAAACCATATAAATCCATGCATTGGTCCCAATGAGAAGACAATAAAGTTAATTGAGTTGTTGCAAATTCTTTCCTAAAAAAATCACATAAATGTTCTTTATACTCTAAAGTACTATTAAGCATGTCATAAGTTGAATTCCATCTATGTGATACATCTCTTACAAAACCCCTATGTTGAATATATTTTTGTCTACAATATTTTTGCCATTTCTTTGCTAAAGATATATTTTTGCCCAACATATTCACGCCTTTTCTAATCGGTAAAATTGTATCATTAAAAATTTCAAGTGCATCTTGAACACATAAATTTAGAATATGACATATGCATCTACTATGAAAATATTTACCGACAAAATTGGGTTCACATGCTTCTATAAGTTGAGGAATACTAGCGGTGTTAGCCGATGCATTATCAAAACCAACCGAAAACACTTTATTAATCAAATAAAACTCATTTAGAACGGTAACAATTATTAAAGCAATATTACTAGCCGTGTGTGGCTCATCAAACTCCCTAAATGCAATCAAACGTTTTTGTAACACCCATTTAGCATCAATCCAATGACAAGTAATTCTCATATAATTATTCTTATGATAAGCATCGGTCCAAATATCGGCACAAATAGAAACTTTGTGATCTAAATTAGTAAAATATTTTACTAAGTGAACTTTTTTATCAAAAGCTTGTCTCCTAATTCGCATAAGCATGTTAGTTCTACCAATTTTTTTAGCTTGAGGAGCAAATGCGGATTGGACAGTTAATTCATACGTTTTTTTATCGGCAAAATTGAAAGGTCTTTTTTCCATAGCACAATACCTAGCCATAATATCTTCGGCATTGTTTTGATCATATTTAAATAAAGAAGGCGTACCCATCGCCGAATGTGTTGTTGCTCCACGAATTTGAGTTTGAGTTGATGCCATTCCCCATTCCGTATTCTCCCGAATGATAGGTCTCCATGTGGCGCTTCAAAGTGCCGTAGCCTCCTCCGTGATTCCACTTGTAACTAGAAGTACAATAGTTGCAATACGCCGTGTATTTCGGTTTGCCATCATCCTTTTCGCCTTCGGTTAAGGCTCTACGGACCTTCTTGAAATGCACCGTGAAGATATCCGAGTGTAGAGTTCGTGTGCTTGGTGGTGGTGGTGCTCGGACTTCTTCCTCCTCTTCTTCTTCTTCGTCGTCGTCGTCTCCAACGTTGGATGCTCGATTAACCTCCTCGGAGAACATTTGAGATTCTATTCTCCGAATTTTGGCCTAGTATGCTCGTTGCTCTTGTGCTTCGAGCTCCTCGGCATACTTTCTAGAGATTTCTTCCGCCGCCAAAGCTCGAGCTTGTTTCGATCCGACTCGAGCTCTTCCTCCTCTTGTGTTTTGAGTATGTGTATCGTCGTCTTGGTGTGCGGCGGTGGCCTTCCCCTTTCCCTTGTCGGCACGAGATGAAGACATGATGATAATGGAAAGTGAGTGTGGAGATTGAGATATTGAAATTGAGAGAGTGGAGTGTAGATGGAGAGATGGAGTGGAGATGGAGAGTGAAGAGATGGATTGGAGTGGAGATGGGGTGTAGAATGTAGATGGAGATTGAGATAATGAGATTAAAATGGAGATTGAGAGCTTGAGTTGAGAATTGACAGTGGAGATGGAGTGTGATAATGATGATGAATTTATAGGAGAAGGGGAAGAGAAGAAGAATGGAGGAGGGAGAAGAAGGTGGGAAAAAATCAAAAAAAAAGGGAGAAAACGGCTCTTTTGGCCGTTGGAACCGGCCCGAACCGGCGGTCCCCAACGGCTTTCTTGAACCGGCGGTTCGGGTGTTGAACCGGCGGGTCCGAACCGCCGGTTACGGTTCCCCTTTCCCTTGAACCGTAACCGGCCCGTTTCTACCCGGTTTCGGGCCGGTTCCGGTTCAGGCCCGCCGGTTCAAGGAAATTGGGCATGTCTACTTACGCCTATTATATAAAGGCTGAGTTTTAACCTTCTAGAGAATTTTTATGTGAAATTACTTCTTAATAGAAATTGCGGTTCTTGCGTGATCGGGAGAAGTTGCGGAGTTTCACGTTCTCTCTAAATTATTTGAGTTAATATATAAATATAAATATATAGTAATTTAACAAGTTCATGAACTAGTTCACGAACTATTCAAAGCTTGACTTAAAGTTCGTGAACAAGCTCGTTAACAAAGTTGGCGAACTACTCAAAGCTCGGTTCATTAAAATTGTATTTGAACATGTTCATGTTCATGAATTTCTCGAACCAAATACCGTTTGCTGGACATTAAGCTTTCCATCATCTGGGACAAGATGTTCTGCTTCAAGTGCTATTCACTCTGCGCATGCTTAACTAGTCTTGTCATTAGATGGATCAGTTTTAGCATTTTCAAATATATTCTTCTTCGAAACTGGTTGCACAACCAAATGACAACTCACAATGTGTTATATAAAATGAAATTTGGCAAAACTGGGCTTCAATCATTGGTTACCCCTCGCAACTAGTGTGCTCAATCAGAGTCACCCTTTTGAGCAAGAAGAGCAGCTTCATTGATCCATTTGGAGCATCCATCCACGAACTCATATTCCATCTCTGTTAATATCGACTATTGTTTTCAGCATTTCTGAAGCAGTGTAGCCTTTCTCCACATCCACTTCACCTGACTGCATCTTAAGAATCAATTTCTCTAATTTATGAAACGTAATGCTTGTGTCCCGTTCATCATCTGTATGTTCAAATAACCTCGATAAATAAAACAAGACTCGACTCATTTCAATTATAAATAATCTGATCATGGTAAAATAGTAAGAAGTTCAAATTTAGTTTTGGTTTGAGTATTCATTATATACCCTCTTATGATTGGAATGTTAGGTTGTCCATTATCATCAACAATCTTCTCCTTCGCGTGTTGTTGCACGTGCTGCAAAAATCCCACAAGCATATTCTCATACTTGTCGTACTCCAAACTCCTTTGTTGAATCCAAAGATCAAAAATCTGCAAAACCAGTTCATTTATATATTAAATAGCTTTCTAGATGTATCAACAACATGAATGTTGAGACTACAAAGACGATCAAGATTACTAAGTATTTGAGTACTAAACGATGAGTCGAAAACATTGGCTACTAGTACTATAATCAAAGACAAAAGCATGATTCCTGCAGTGTAACAAGTCTTTTTGTCCATTGTTGTTCCTGTATCTGTACTAAGAACAACATGCATGTCTTATTACTTCTCACCCAGACATATTTCTACATTTTTACTTTAAAATACCCAAGCTAAAACTTTTAGATAGTTTTTGTGTAAATACTGAAGAATGATGAACATCTGCAGACTTTGCAAGAAACTCTTTCCTCCCAAAAATTACACGCATTGAAGATGGTGGAACCAGTGTATACACCTATGTCCAATGAAGAGCTCTCTCTGCTTTTAAGTACTCCAGATAATGCAAATACTGATAAACGACTATCTGAAAAATGTAGTCACCTACATTGTCTGCATATGGAAAGAATTAAGCCATAGGTGTGGTCACAGTTATTACTCAAAGTTGAAGAGTGGCGGGTGTGAGCTTTGGTTTCAATTTGACGGCGCTGAGAGGTTGATTAAATACTTGAAAAGCATTATCATTCCTAGCAAGTAAAAAGCAAAAAGATACTTGGATTGAGGTTCAACTTGTTACGCCTTGATCAACTCCTTGGTCATCGGTGTGAAGATTATCGTTGCATACACATGTCATTGGTTAAAGGCAGACGTAAGAATGGGATTTTACTCATACTACCCAAACGCATCACTCAGGCAGCCCCCTTTTTAATCGTCACATAGCCACTGAAGCCCAGCCCATCACACCTTTTTAGCCCAGAAGGTAAGGGTTACTCATTCCCTATCCCTTTGCCCAAGATTGCTCCTGGACCAAGCTTACTCTAGTGTACCCAAATAGGCATTCGCGGGGAACACAACAACCATGGGCATACCATCTCAGACGCCCATCTCATGGAGTACCCACCCACTTCACCACACTGATCCCTCTAGCTGGCAAGCATGAAGTCGCTAACACTTGGAGTTTCCAACTCGCAGTTGTAACCTGACCTTGCCCAAGACTGCTACCGGCCGGACAACACCGAGGACTTGATCAAGTTGTATAAGAATCAGATTCAGCGCATTAGGAACACACACATGCAACTACGTTGGCCAAGTTAAACCTCACAATGATAAGTTGAGATAAATTTATAATACATATACTCTTCACTAGGTTCCGCATAGTGGCAAGTACATGGTCGATCCCACAGGGAGTTGGTGTACTCTCTCTCTCTGTCACGATTTATATATTTTTATAAGGGGGGCCTTCCTCGGGCAGAAAACTAACCAAGACCTGAAATAAAAAACCAAGTATTAAAGTTACCTAGACATAAATAAAAGAAACGAAAAAGAAAAGATAAAAAGAAACGTACTAGAATTATATAGAAAACGGAAAGCAATCCATGGCAGGACCAACTCTGACCAAGGCAAATAAATACAAGGAAAATAAAAGGTGCCTGAATGCTTCGTTTCTTCCTCCCTTAGACTCTCAAAACATCAATCTATAATATACTAAGAGAAAGGACGAAGAGTGTGAGTGGTTCGTGCAACAACAACTCTCCTCCACGTACTTCACATTATGTCGTATATGTGTTGTTTTTGCTGACTACTGCTGCCAAGGCTTTATATAGAAGTTGGAGTAGGCTATGGGTCAAGCCCATGACGTTCTGAGCAAGCTAGGGTGTCGAGGGATTTCTTTCATTGCATAAATATTTTCAAATATATCCATCCCTATCATTAATGAGGTCCAAATTGTGCATATTCATTGTGGAAGGAAATAAAGATTTCTTTCCTTATTTTCTCGCAGCTACTAGGATCTTCCACACCTTACCCAAGGACATGGTCAAGACATGCGGCGTATGCACCTTGCCTTCCAACTTGCCCGAACTTTCATTTCTTCTGCTCCAAGCTTCTCTCAGTGGCATAAAGTATTCTGGATGAACGTTCTCCTCGCCGTCTTGCTCAAGGTCATGTCTTGTACATCGTCTTGGTCATGATTCAACTCGTCTTGGTGGCGGCTAGGGTTTGTATGGAAGATCTTCTTTCCTTGTTGAATGGATCCCTAATATCTCCAGCAGTTGACCGTCTTGATTATTTTCTTATGTAGCTCTGGTAAGATAAAGGAAATATATATTTCCTTGTTTGCGCTCCGCGGTTAGAATTTGCATCCGCTCCTTCAAAGATCTCGTCAAATCTTTCCTTTTCAACTTCTCATTCGCCAGGTACTCCATATTGGGCACAGAGAGTCTCCAAATGGCTTGCCCAAGGTGTTGCTCAAGAAACCTCGTCTTCCAGCTTTGAAATGTCAGATTCAAATCATGTGCGGTACATTGTCTTAAGCACAGATATTCCTTGCTCAAGGTGTTACAACGCCTGGAATTTGCCTCTTTCACGAAATGTGGTCTGACTTGTCCAAGAATGGTCCCAACTACCTGCCTCACAAAAGTGTGTCCTCCCAAACACAAAAACACAAAAACAAAAAAAAAGATGACTCGATCTACACCTAGACAAGCTCAAAAAGAGCACGAAAATCGGGCTTCGTCAAAGTGACAAAATAAAAGTAGAGGTTGGATTGCAAAAGCATCAACCCCATCAGAGATTAAGGTAGCAGAAGAAGTATCATGTCTCAGAATTCGACTAGAGACGGGAAGAATTAAAGAGAAGTGTGTAAATGGCTATGAGAATAGATTGAATAAATTTAGGAAAATAAGTAGTTGACTTTATATGCTACTATTAGGCTAGCTCTAGATTATTTGCAAGTTAAAACTTCACTATTACTCAACTAAAAAGGGACCTTCAAGTTTACTTGTTAACTAGAGACTATTTTGAGCATATATTTGATTGATTGAAATTTGAAACCAATAATAAGACCATAGATTGCATAAATAAACCTTCTTCCTACAATATATGTAGGAAACTGCATGTTCTAAGCATATATTTGTATGGCACTCAGCAAATGATAGCACGTTTTCTTATAAAAATACAAAACCACTTAATATAATTCGTTTATACAACAGACTTTCATGGCAGAAAAAGATCACTATAAAACTATCAATTCTTGCTAATCTTTGCATAAAATTGGATGATAAACAATTAGCAAATAATTGATGACAACCAATGTATACAACATATAAATCGTTTTCTTCTTGATCACGCTTAGAACATTTTATTACAATGAAATGGTAGATTGGTGAAACTAGAAAATAATCATCTGCATGCCTATTTGAGTAAACTTTACTCACATCAAATAAAGTGAATACACATCTATTACACACAATGTAACTGACCATATCTAGACTTCTAAGGCCATCCAAGAATATCAGTAAGCAGATAGGTTGATGCAAGAGAAACTGGGTACAGCATCACAACAGCATAACCCACCCAGCGTGGGAATGTGGTGCGGAAGCCTGTAAGAAGCGTCATGAAAGTGTTCATTGCCATAACTACCAGAACTTCAGCAAATACGCTTACGGATAGATTCAGAGTGTAAACTGGTGCAAGGAACATGATCAGGCTCACTATGTTGTTCATGTACACGCCACTGTAAAGCTGCACAATGGAAACAAGAAACATCAGATGATAGAGAAAAAGTAATCTCATTTATTTTCTGGAAGAAATGAAGAACTTACTGCAGAAAGTGTCAAAGAAATGGAGTTCTGTGTCTTCTTTCCGGATGAAGCGAAGGTTTGAACTGCAACTCGGTAGTTCGAAGCTAAGGGTATGGCCAAGTATGACACTGAGAAGTTAGGCAGATTTGCAGCTGTAGCGAAACTCACAACGGTGAGTACCAATGGTTCTGCAAAAATACACAGCAATGCGATCCCAAGAATCACCAATAAAGCAGCTTTCGCATAATTTAGCCAAGTATTTACAGGACTTTCGGTTCTGCTTCTACTCAAACTACTGCTATTAGACAACAAACCCTGTTGTAGCTGATCATTGTCCTGAAATTTGGGATTATAGGATCAGCAGATGCATTTATATATTCTCTTTCATTTGACACAAAATAAATATTTTTTACCTGAGAATTGGAGCTTCTACTTATGCGGTTTAGCCTCTCTTCGGCTAGATCAGAAAGTAATTTGGTCATTCCAGCGATGAATTCTTCCTGATTGATACGTCCATCTGTGGTGGTATCAAAAGATGCCAAGATGTTCTCAACATCCCTGTCTGTGCTGAAATCACCTTCATCCATCCTTACACCTAAGAGCAGAACTCTAAGTTCTGCTGCTGATACGGATGTGCTTTTGTCCTTATCAATTTGGTTAAACAGACTGCAGATGATACCAAAAAAGAATTGATGAGTAACACAAATATTAACTAACATGTGAATAGATGGCGTGGTACAGTATTTGTTTCATCTTATTTCTTTTCTTTCTTTTTTTTATCAAGGAGGTTCACTGTTTCCCTTCCATGGTGACTCGAATTATTTGTTAGAACTATGTATTATCCAAAGAGATCAAGAATTGATAAATAACTAGCAGTTTGAAGATGACATGTTACAGAAAAGAGAGCATGTTTAGCTGTTTTTTGAAATAAATTGTGAATTTTTCTTAGATTTGTGCTGCAATGTAAATAATATCATACGTTCAGCTACTTACTTTTGTATTCTCTTAGCATCGGGCCTTCCATTTCTGGATAAGAGTCTCAGTAGCTTGTCCTTTGCATATTTACTCATCAAATACTCAAATCTACGGAACTGAATCCAAGGCCTGAATGACTGCAGAATAGTGAACATAAAATTGCCTAAGATGAGTGTGGAAATTCCTTCATAATCTCAGTGTCCTTAAAAATTTAATTTTTCTTACCTGATATAACATGAAACCGAAAAGTAAAAGGACTGTGACGATGAGTGCAACAAGAAGAATGGCTCTTTTCACTGATGAACTGAAAGGTTCTGCTATCAAAATGATGACAAAGGGAATCAAGGGGATCAACATTATTCGTGCAGTATAGCTCGTTTCAACATCTGTGATAATTCCATAACCTGCTTGAGAGAGAGGAATCCATACATTAGATCCACATACTCTTTTAGAGTTTTAAGAAAGTTAACAAAAAAATTATCAACTGCACCTTCTGGTTTGCTTGTCTGCTGGCTTCCAGATTTGTCGATAGTCGGAGACTCGGAGAGATTGTAGCTAGCAAGGATAACAGAAGTTCCCCAAATTAGTGTGAGAGTCATAACTGTTGATCCTGCAACCAATCCCATTCCCAGTGTGGCTCTTTCTTGAGCTGCCTCTTTAGTCCCCGAAAGAATCGTTACTTGATCCAAAAACAAACATGTCTCAGATTATTTTCATTGCATTATAATTTCATCAGATTGAATACTAGTTGCATGGTAAAGTCAACAGGTTTCCAAAGCAATGTTGTTTCATATATCCCATTCAGATCAATCAACTGTTCCAAGAAAGCTAAGAAGAATTGGTAATAAGGACTACGTCTTCAGTTTTGGTGATCTATTTCAAATACCTAGATCAAGATTATGCTTCTAATATAGTGAACAGACTTCAAACAAAGATTATATAGCATGCAAGACTGGATAATCTGCACAGATGATTCAGCTTCATACAACATAAGATTGTGGAATTAGCTCTCAACAAATTCGAATTGGATCATCGTTAATCTGTCATAAAATCCAAGACTTTTTTATTAGTAGATGATATCAAGACATGTGAAGGATGTCAGATGTTCATGTGAGATCACTAACTGATACTAATAAATAACTGATATGGTGTATGGTGTGTATATATATAAATATCAGTGGAATGGTTCATTTTCAATCTTGGCAATCAACAGTTGACAAGTTGGTATTATTAAATATGAAAAATCGGATTTGCTACAAGATCGTATCAACCATTGGTCGAGTGGCAATATATATAATAAGATAAGTTTGTAAGAAAAATCATTTATGCATCAGATACGTAATTGCATTCCATAAACTAAAAAATATGAGGAACAGAAAGGCAAAGACGAGTTTCAATGTTTTACTTTGGTCTAAGTTCCATGGACCAAGAAATTACCAAAAACTAAAAACAGACTCGCGTTGAGAAATTAAAGTGCATTTTTATAAAATGAAGAGACTGAACCTTCTCTGCAACTGCAATTAATAATGGTATGCATATCTTAAAACTAATCTACGAGAAATCTCTAAAGGCCCAAGAAAAAGTAAAGTTAACCATCTCCTTCTCCATGCATATATATTTATACTAATCAACGAAATAACACAATATGAAACAAAAAATTGAAGGAACTAACCGAGAACTACGACAATTTGAGGGATTGTGCCGAGAATTTGAAAGACGCTGGCTCCTAGGATACCAGGTCCGATCGTTTGGAAGAAGAGTTCAGATCCCATTCCGACGTACCGTCCGGCGAAGGTAAGCACGACTTCGTAAATAATGATGAGGAAGAGCAGTCCCCAACCATTGCTGGAGCAGGGTAAGAGACCGTATGGGGGCTCGCACGTCTCCGTAACCCCCAGTCTCCGATTAACGGCGGAGGAGGAAGCTGTTTCCTCTCTAATCGAACGGCTATGAGCTGCGTGGCTCATCACTAGCAGAATCAGCACGGGTATGAGGCTCACTGACCTCATATTCGCCATGGTAGTAACGCGCTAGCTCGAGACTCGGAATAATTGGGGTATAAGGAAGGAGATTGATAATGAATCTGTGTATGTATGTAGTGTAACTGCGTAGGCAGTAGGCCTTGACTTGATACGAAAAGCGCACTTGTTTCTAGTTTGTGTGTGTGTGTGTGTATATATAAATGGTGGGACTGGCTGCAACGTGAGATTTCGATTTGAGCCGCCACTACAGATTAATCAAACAAGCTTTTTGCATAATTTATTGGAGGGAGATAATGATATATATGTGTGTGTGTGTCCAAAATTCCTAGAAATACGCGGGAACAATAGTTATGCATTGAATGTTCTTCTTCTTGCGCATTCATTTCCATACAGGAAAAATAAAATAAAATAAAATGTGAGATGTGAGATGTGAATTATTGGTGATATAAGATAAAAAAATCCAGCAACTCCAAAAGCGATTTTAACCTAACCCCCATTACTAAATCACTAACTACCTTTTTAATGTACGTAGTTGCCAATATTTAACAAGACTTAGACAAGTCACCGTCAATATTTAAATTAAATATGCAATTGACAGCTCCCAGTTGTCTTTTAATAATGGATCCTACTCCTGGTCTAACAAATACTTTAAAATACAGTATATGTATAAGCATGGATCCTAAGGAAGCATGATTGGGTGACTGATTCTCGGACTATTTGATGCGCTCTCTCTCTCTCTCTAGCAAATCATATTCAAGTGTTACTTAACAAATGGTGATTAGGGCGATCTATCACTCAATTATCTCTTTACTATCATAAGAACTCAACTCCACTCTAATTATACTGCCTTAATCTCTCCTCAATCGTATTTTTATGTTGTAAAAATAAATAAATGGAGTAATAGATTTTCGCCGCCCTTGGAGACCCAACTGAATTTAGTGTCTCTGTTTTTGTGTTATACTATCATATTAATTAATATTCTTTCAAAAAAATAAATTTAAAAATATATATATATATCCCTAATTTTGAATTTATCAACTCTAAATAATGAAACATATGTATATTAGAATTTGATAATGAAACATAAAATATGAAGTACAAATGTGAGACATTGAATCTCTTTTGCACTCTTATTAAATTAGTTGTCCATGAACAACGATCTCATTTCATTCTCTAATGAAGATAACACACTTTCTACCCCTACTACGTTCATGAAATTATTACTCAATTTAATCCAACACACATCTTAAAAGATATAATATCTTATACCATCCCTACTACGTTTATGAAATTATTACTCAATTTAATCCAACACACATCTTAAAAGATATAATATCTTATACCATCAATCTAAGGTAAACTAGTACTCTCTATGTTTACAAATTTCTAATATATTACAGCACTTTGATTCGTCCACGAAATTTTCATAAAATTTTTATTTTTTTAAGTGAATTTTTCTTTAATATAAAGATGTAAATAAATAAAATCAGATTAGTTCACCTTTCCTAGGAAGAAAAAGGAAAGTGGTCTTGGGAGTGAGAATGGCAACTCAAGTCAAGTATGGCGACTCAAGTTGTTCCTGCACAATAACTTCTAGAACCTTTAAAGCCAATAATTAGGAGTCTGCTCTGCTCTTCTTCAACCAAACCTCTTGCTCGAAAATAGTACGTACTAGTATAGAATAAAAGATGCAAATCCAACGGTGGACAAAAAGTGGACCACATGTATTGTTATACATTATGAATATATGAGCAGCCACGCCGCACGTATAACCATGTGTGCATGCGTCGTCTTCTTCAAGTGGAGATTTAAAGAAATGCTCAATACCCCACAATAACTATAAAATTTACTCTTTCATTACTGAATGATTCCAAACTCAAGAGCATATTTTTATATTCCACCTAATATTCTTTTTCTCCCTCATGACCAATGTGAACTTAATTGCCAAATCGGAAAAACAAGTGAACCTATAACTATCATAAGCTTTTCAAATAAACTTCGAACAGCACTAGGAATGCAATCTAGGATCGAGCTTTTGACGGTGATAAAAGTGTGGCGCAGCCTCTGTGAGCCACGAGGGGTCAATAGAGATCACATTGCGCATGTACTGTCGATCAGTTGACACGATCGAGTGATAGATCACCCACTTTGGGTTAACTCTGCAAATCACATATATCACTACTTCACTATGGAGCCAAAATGTAAAAGACAAGTAATGACTGGATCTATCCATGACTATTTGAATGCTGATGAAGAAAATAAGGAGCAGAACACCGAGTTTGAGATCTGACCTGAATAACACGGACGACGGGTGGATATAGACTTCCTGGGAACCTCGCATAGTTTTGTATGACCCATTATGGCTGAATGGCTAAACATAGGCAACCACGAACAGAAACAGATTAAGTTACGCAGTGAGACCAAAGTTTTCCCCAGTTTTACCATTTTGCTATCAGTATCAGTTTGCATGAAAAATAGAAACACTTACTTCTAAACGACAAGCATTAGAAAAAAATCCCGCAGTAACTGCCTTCCTCACTGCCTGTGGAATACAAAAATCCAGATAGGAAATTGAGAAAGTGATGTGCTTTTATAGCAACAAACACAAGAGGCCACAGAAACTTATAGATGCATGCAAGTATAATCATTTCATTTATTTCTTGAATTCATTACTGCAGCCAGCGATAGAATATCTCCTCTTTCACCAACACTTTTCATGATAGCTTATTTGCTAACATTGGCTGACAAGTGTACGATACACTCTACTTTCAGAAAGGGAAAAAATTTGAACTACAGAATGCCATGTCGGGTATCACACTGTCATTCATTTAAACATAATATATCAGGTCATCCAAGTTTATCTTGAATCTTTGCAATTGTAAGTAATCAGATGTTAGAAATGATACTACGATTCCAATGATCCAGTGATATGTTTTTTTGTACATTTGAGAGTGGCCCATTTGTTACAAATCCACTCATACTGTGAAGTGTGGATGAATTCACAATGTTTCAGAAAATTAGGTCAAACCAATATAAATACCATAAGGAAATTTATATGAGCATACTGTAGCTTTTCCTTATTAGAAAATGTTAGTTAGGCTAAGAAACAAGGTAATCATCAACATCCTGTACACTAACCTCCATATCATGGTCACAAGATTTTAGTGTTATGCCTAAACGTTGTGCTATTCTTCTCAACTGTTGTCGAACATCGTCGACTTTTCTCTGCAGAAAAAGCAAACCAAAATCTAAAACTAGCACACTTAAATACAAGAATTTGTTATCGTCCAATTCACAATACTTACCATTGCGTGGTAGTTTATGTGGTTCCTATGACACCAACTCGAAGATTTACTGGACTCGACAAATCCTCTATACACATTTAAGAAGGTAACATGGTCACCCTATACAAGATGTTAAACTTTTATGATCAGAATCATAAAAAGTATGGATTCTTATAATAGATCATTTGGTTGATTTTCGATTTCAAATCACAAAAAGAATTAATTCATGCAAACCAGTAAAAGCTGAATGGTGAATCCAATTACAATTTACCATGGTTAGACATATAGTCAAAGTTCAAAAAAGTAAAAGAAAATCCATGAAAAACTAACTTCTATTACAATATGGAAGCGGAAGTACATGCAGAGTGAACAGCTTCATATTCTACCTGAAGCTAAATTTAAGAACTTCAGTTAAAGCAGAACAACTCAATACACATGATATTCATCAAAGTAAAGCAGAAATTTATAAATAGGAAACAAAGTAGAATTATAGGGTTTCTCTTCTAGTGCAATGAAAGATTCAATGGTAGGGAAATATATGAAGTGGTTTGTTATTGGCAAATCCCATCACATCAAAGGTCAATTAAGGGCAGGAGCAGGGATTTTAACTGAGAACAACTAGGAAGGTCTCAATTGATTAATCATAATTAAAAATTCAATATTTGGTGTCAAGTTCAGTTCATGCTCGTCATTTTCCAACCATCTTCAGTCTGGCTAATAGTTTGAAACCACCCGCCAAACTCTTTGGTTGCTGCGTAGCATACAATACCCAGGCATTCACAAGTCAACTTGAAACTACGAAGCACTTTATGAAACTTTGAGAAGTTGCCAAAATATTTTTCTTAAATATCTTTATGCATTTTTTGTGTCCAAGATGCATACTAAAAAGCCAAAATTGTAGGACAGTTACTAAATCTGAGTAACACTAGCACAGCGTCTGCTACTTCAAGTCAGATTAATAGTATCTATCTAGAAATTTTGCCTAATCCGAGGCACTATAAGGATATCTCAAAAGCTCAGACCTGATTGTTGACATAGAAGGATCTTAGAACCTGAGAATGAAAATATTTGAAGGGAATATGGTGGATGAGCAAAATGAAAAGGAAAAAACAAAAAAACCTCAGCAGCAGCAAATCTCAACTTGGCTTCATCCGATTCCTTTTCTGATCCCCTAACAGAATTCCAGATCGACTTCATGGGATGCAAGAAATATGGGGAACAAGAAAGGCAGAGAAGTTAGAACAGAAATGTTCTATAAATTACGAATCAAATAAATCATTTATTCAAGTCTTACTCTGACATTCTATATTTCAATAGGAAGAATAATAGCAGAAGCAGAAAAAAGAGTTATTTAATGAATAGAAGTAGCTAAAAGAGAAAATTAACCTGTATGGACAGCACGGCAGCAATAGTGATGGCTTCCTCAGAACAGCCATGATCATTTGAAGCTAAAATCATTTTTGAAACCATTGGATCCTGCAAAGATAACTCCTTAAGCATGGAAATACTATGATAAAGTCCACATAGCCAGATTGTTAACTCTGCATATGAACCATTGAGACACTACTTGTTGTTTTAACTCTGCATCCAGAGGTGGCTGCTTCACAAATAAAGTCTAGTTGTACACAAATTAAAAGGGCAAAATATTAAAATTATCCATCATTAACTTTAGATGCTGTGATGTTAGCTTAAACACCACAAAAACCACATAATTTTACACCCTTGGTGCCAATGGTTCACTTGAACTTCATCTAAAATCCCGACCACCACAAAGATTTCTGTTCTTTTGCAGTTCAAAAGTTAAACAAATTGCAAATATGAGTGGGTAAACTTGTTCCATACATATGTTCTATCTCTGATATCAATTTTTTTTATTAGAATAAGAACAATATCAAACAAATAAAAAAAATCATACTCCCTCCACGCCACCACATTTCATAATGTGCATTTTCCCGGCACGGATGTCAAGTGCGTTGAGTTGTTTAAAATAAAGGAGGACAGAGAATGTTACACTTTCAAAGAAAGTTAAGTTGTTTGTAATAAAGAGGAAAGAGAACTGAGAGTAATTTTTTAAGATAAGTAGCTTTTCAAAATGTATTTTATGTGTTGCAGTTTCCATTTAGGAAATGCACATATTGAAATGAGACATTTCGAAAAGGAAAAGACACAATGAAATGGGACAGGGAATATAATTTTTTAAGCTAAAACTATATTGAAAATCATTGGATTCTTCCAAAATGTCGCGATAGCAAGTATAAATTTTACATATCTAGAGTGACCATATTATGGAGGAATCAGCACCCTTTTCCATCCCAAATGTAACAAGTTCAGGGTACATGAAGGCAAAACATTACATTGATCATACATTTTAGAACAATCATTATTCATGACGTAGGTCTTGCAGTGACCTGACAAAAATGTATGCCCTTAAAATTTACTAATTTATTGCCATATGTGTTCTTAGATAATTGGCTCCCTCAATATTTAATAATATATCAAGAATCTACGCACCCATTCCAAGCCCTTTTTTGGCCGTGTTCCATGCCCCAAAATCTCTATTTTCTTCCATCATAAACTTAATTTGGGAAGAAAAAAATATCAAATTTTTGTAAACATACAAAATAATAATTTGATACGATATAATTAGGGATTCAAAAACTTACTAATGGCATTTCTGCAACTTGGAATCCAGTAGGAGATGTAAGTTTTGCATCGTCATCAAGAACTCCTAGAGAATACAACACTTCAAGTGCTCTTATCAGTGCTTCAGGGGAAGGTGATGATGGCCAGTCGAACCCCAAAATATTGTCTATCCCTAGGGCTTTTAACTATAAAACCAAAAAAGAATAAATAGATTAACTCACTAGGAAGTCCTTAAGAGGATAAAAGGTCCAATCAGGACATAGTGGGAACTCTATAGAAACCACTAGTAAGGTTATCAGGTAAGTCCGCATGGCTTGCATAAGGCCCAATATAGTATCCAAATTTTCTTTCATAACCTCAAGATCTGTTATAACCAAGCTTGGGGCAAAACACATATTTAACAGCTTGTTAGCTTTTCAAAATGCCGCTGAAATATAAACGTTTTAAGAATGATCATGAATGAATCTCGACAATAATTTCACAGCAAGTTAAAGGTTATTATCCTGTAATTTTACTTAATAGTACACATAGATGGTCAGGAAAGATACTGATCATACTAGTTTTATGAATAAGGTAAATACCTGAATAACACAGGAAACTAAGTTTGACCTCTGTATCTCTGGAATACCATCAGAAGACATCTCATTGACATAATATTCTTCGGTGTAAAGCCTGTTAGAGTGAAGAAAAAGAAAAAAAAAAACATTATTGTGTCTATTCAGTTAATCGTTTCACTGTATCATATGGCAGCAAAAAAATCCAAGTTATTAGTTAATAACAGCGAAAACATTCAGGGGAAAAGGGTTAGTTTAGTACCTGTAACACTTCCCGGGTCTAACTCTTCCAGCCCTGCCAGCCCTCTGTCGAGCTGAAGCTTTTGATATGGGAGCCACAACCAGATTTTCAATATCTGTTATCTGTTGAAAGCCGAAACTTTTATTTTGTTATCTTTAGTGAAAGATGCAGAAAGTTACTTATTGTCTGCATACTTTGCATCCATTATTTTTCATTGCTTTCTGTCTCTACTTAATTATCCATTTGACAAGGAAGTGGGAGATCTATTGTTTCTTAGCTGTTAGAATTTACTTGAATCGTATAGAACTATATGATTTTTTAGCATCTACATTCTTTTATGTGTGATCTCTAACTCTTTCAATGCATAGTAATTTCCCTTAAAATTAATTTGGTTCTCTGCTCATGTGACAACCATCATGAATAATTGCCCTGTTCCAGCACATCCCAGCACTTTTAAATAGGCAATAATTTGAAGTTTGTATGACAAATATCAGAAATCAGTCATGATAAGTATCAGTTACATTTAAAATTTAAATATCCCAAATGTTTTTTGGTGTAAAATAAATTAAAAGAAAGTGATTTTTTTTTTCTGGAAGCAAGAAGAGGAGTGGAAATTCATACAGGATTATAGAACCGTTGCTTTGAGAATCCACAGTCAACAACATAGACAACACCCTGAGATGAGATTTAAAAGGGTAAGAAACAGGGATCGGCAGCTAATTTAGCATCAGAAACATAGAATTTCCATCCAAGATGACGTTTATACCTCCAAAGTTAAGGATGTCTCTGCTATATTTGTTGATATTATCACTTTTCTCTTGCCACGAGGAGTTGGAGAAAAGATGAGATCCTATAAAAGCAGATCAAAAAAAGATAAACAATTGCAAGGTTCACTTATGTAGATGATGACCGAGACTCCAATTTGTTTCACTTTTTATAACAGGAAAATAAGAATTAGTAACCTGATCAGCACGCGGAAGTCCAGAATACAGAGGCAAAAGAATCAATGCTGCAAACACAAATAGGATAAATTAATAAAGCACAATAAAAAAAGTGCATAAGATAAATGATCCAAGTTTCAACTTAAGTAATGAAGATATTAGATAAATATACTGAGCTCTTGATAAGACCAGAAGGACTTTTGAATAATTCTCGAAGCTATCTTAAATAGTATTCATGAACTTATTACTCACTCAGTCCTACTCGTAGTGCCCTAGTTCTTTTCAGGTGATTTAGGAGAAGGTACAGAGTGGTTAAAATATAGAAAAGTGGTAGGACCCATATCTTTTCAAGAACTATTTCTTCCTTTTTTGGATTGACCATTTCAAATAGGACAACCCAAAGAGGAAAATATGCAACTTCAACAGGATGGAAGGAATAATTAAGACAAATCAGTTGAGATACAACGATTTAATGATTAAATAAACCGTGTTAGTCTCTTACTTAAGAAAATACTGTAGAATCCTCACATTTTTCTTCAAATGTTTAAAAAGGTAGTGGATAAACAATTCATGACCTTGAGTGCACAAACAAATAAGTGAACCCTGTCGACTCATTCTGGCTTCATTAACTACCTTGCTTTCTTTGATAAGAATCTTCTGCAAGCAACTGAATTGCAGCATCAATATCATCTTTACCAGTGAGAAACACAAGAATGTCTCCCGTTGGCTCCTAGAAAGATAAAATTAAGATCTTATGCAAATTAAAATTCCTAAATGTAAAAAGAGTTAGTAAATGCTGTAAGCAAGAAACTGATGGCGCCTTCTGAAATCAAATGCTCAAGTCTTTGACAAAAGATAAAAGCATAAACTGATGGAACCGCCTAAATATCTACAGATCTTCCATGGTAGAAAATCAGCATAGCCTTTACCCAATATCTCATAATAAATATAAAAAGTAAAAAAATGTATAATAAAAATGAAATTCCTATTAGACAGTTATCCTATTCAAATCGCCAGTCTTAAATTTTGGGCAAGTGCAACTATTTCCCTGAAAGTCAGCCAAGAGATTATTTCGCTATAGACTTTAGCATACCTTATCATGAATTTTGAGTATGGTTGAAACTGCAGCTCGAATATAATCTGAAACTGGCTCCTCGATGTAAGCGATTTCCACATTGAATCCTCTACCCTACATATTCAGAATCCAATTTGAGATATCCAGCTAAAGATACAAATTTTGGTAAAAAATAAGATGTTTGTATGTGGATGTGTATGTCTATGGATATATATATGTATTTACGTTTGTGTGTATGTGCGCAACAAAGTTAAAACAGGAGATATACCTCGACAGAGAGAATGGCAGGCTCTTTACTTGGTCTATGTCCTTCAACATCACGTGCCTGAAGCCTTCGGCTAATTTTGATCAGATGTTGAAAAGCATAAGCCCAGAATTCGAGAAGATACAACTTAAAGAGTTGCTAATATAAATTACAAAGAGTAGTATACTAAAAGATGCCATAAACGAATAAGAGTAGCTAGACACCTTCAAGCTGGAGTGACCACATACTCAGATTGATCAATACAATAGAATCCATCGCTTAATCCTTAATTTGAATTACTATCATGACTCTATTTTACAGATCAATAGAGCTCTAATAACTGTTTTGATAATTCTAATTTCTAAGTACCACCAGAACTGATTACAGCCGTTTTTGGAGAGACTAAGCTTATGCTCAATAAAAAAAAATAACATCTACAGACTAGGTTCCTCGAGAGTATATGCAGGAGCTACGTCATCCATATAAATGAAGTTAGAAGTCATTACTTTGTATATTGTAACCATTAAATGGAAGAAATTGCCAGTTAAGAAGTCTTTTCTCAACCAATAATTGAAATAAGTTATCATATATGTGGCCAGAGAGCTTTACTAGCATAATTAACTAAAAAATAAGGTCACATCAAATGGTACAAACTTCTGCATGATAAGAATAAGAACGAAAATTCATAACAAAATAAACTAAGCTAAATAAAAATAAGTAAGTTCACCTCTACACATTAGGGAGAATAGTGATCATGAATATAGGGCAATAAATAACTGAAATAAATGTTGCTAAACCCAAACAAATATCACTAACTGCTATAGTTATATTATTAAGCTGCCATGGAAAACCTGTTATTAAAGAAGGAAGCCATTGATTTTGCCTCAATTGTAGCAGACGAGATGACAAGGCGAAGTTCAGGCCGCCGCCGCTGAATCTGTTACAGATAGTTCATTTCAATAGAAGATATAAGACCATAGCAGAACAAGGTATTATACAAAAAAATGCGAAGGAGAATATAAGAACCAGCAGAATCATCATCTATGTCATAGAAGCAAAAGGTACCTTTTTCAGGAGACCTAACAAAATGTCTGTTGAAAGGGACCGCTCATGTGCTTCATCTACCATGATTACACTGCACAGACAGAAGCAATGAATGAGTCTTGGTATAATGCAAGTACAGAGTGTAAAAAGAGCAGCAGCCGAAAACACAAAAAGTTCAGTTGAAAAAACAAGATAACAAAAGACAAGTATAGAATAAACCAACTTTACTGCCACTCAAGTTTTGTTACTCATCTACAATTTGAATTTAGTACAATGCTCTACCCAGCCAGGTTAAAAAAGCATACAAAGGAATCTTGAAAAAGCATAGCTTACCTATACTTGCTCAATAGAGGGTCATCCATCATTTCTCTTAGCAATACTCCATCAGTAAGAAATTTTACCCGTGTTAGTTCCTGGTCCCAGACAGTATAAGCCATGTTAGTGTTCATCAATTTGTAAAGAGTAACAGATTCCAGGTTGGAAGAGCACAGCCGAAACATGAGGTACAGCTTTGCTATCTATCCTGTTGTCTGTGAAACGCATGATGAAAAAACAAAATGTGGCATAAATCAATTAAAGTAAGAACACAAGAAGCACGAATGCTCACAGCATCAGTAACATCTTCAAACCGGATTGTATAACCAACTGCTTCCCCGAGTTTAACTCCCATCTCTTCAGCAACTCTTGAAGCCACAGACTGAACACCATATAGACTTTGATTTTTGTAGAGTAACAGAACAAGTAAACACCAGATTCAGGCATCCAATAATAATAAAATGCGTAATGTGTCTATCATACCTGAACAGCCAATCGCCTCGGTTGAGTGCAAGCTATCATCCTTCCACCCTCCGCCCATCCAGCTTCTTTCAAGAACTGCCCTTATTCATTATATTGTCAGCCATTACCATACAGAAATGCTCAAGAGTAAAAGAATGCTCAATACAGAAATGAAGATCCAAAAAACTAGTACTAAACTACTAATAACAGAGCAGTATCATGCTGAATAAGTAAGTAAACCTGAGGGATTTGAGTAGTTTTTCCACTTCCCGTTTCTCCAACGACGATTGTCGTGGCGTGCGTCTCCACTAAATACAGAATGGCAGTCCTGTAATTGTAAACCGGGAGCCTCTGCCTCTGTCTCTCCGCACTCGCGTACCCATGCCTATTTTCACACGGCACAATTAAGCAAGAAGACCACAACTATTTAAAAGAAAAATGTATAAATGAATGAAGTTTCACCCTGATGAAGAAGAGGCGGCCGAAGAGAAGAACAAAACACCGCCTTCTTCATCCTCGACAAAGCGAGGTTTCTCCGTTCCCGGCTTCCAAAATCTAGACATTCTTTTCTGTTCTTGCCCAAAACTTTATGCTGAGTAGTCAAAACTAAGGACTTCCCTTAGGAGACCATTAATATTTCGATTCCGTTCATGTAAATTTATCTTTTACTGTCACGTTAAAACTTGAACAATCCTTCATTTTTAAACTTAAAAATTCAAATTTGCTTATTTAAAAATAGGTAAATAATACTCCTTCACGCCTCTTACTTATTTATTTTTAATTTTGTATTTCAATTGTTGTAATTTTCATGTGTTAATTAAGTGAAATATCAATTATAATGTTTCTTTTTAACATGATCATAAATTATATTTAAATACAAAATGAAATTCATTATAGATATACATAGTTAAAAATAAAAAATGCGTTACCTTGAATCGGTCAACCAATGGGAGTAAAAATTATAGTATTAGAATATGAATGTATGAAGAAAAAAAATGAATATTTTATTAAAAAGTGAAAGTGTGTTAAGTTAGATGAATATCACTGCTAGAGAGTCTAAGGTATTTTCATACATTCATATTTTAATATAATTTTTTATTGATCAGACCCTGCCTTGCTTGTTGCTACATTAGAAAGTCTGATCAGTCAAAATTCAAAAAAGAAAATTGTCTTATCAGTCGAAATTCATAATAGAAAATTGTGATTTGTGTGGTTATATATGTGAGTTTAGAGAATATTAGACTGAAAATAAATTTGAACCGCTAAAAAAATATGGATTTTAAAAATAGCTTGAATTGGTTTCATCAAAATCAAGCAAATTAAATAAATCAATCGATTTTGTTCATCTTATTTTTGACAAAAAGAATTTATGGTCTCAGAGTTTACAATTTTTTGTTCTATAAAGCTTTAAAAAATTATATATTTTGTTATATTCCCGAATTTTAATTATAGTAAAATTATGTTTGATTACAAGATAATGGGGATAAGGACGAACTTTAATTTCAATTGCGGTTGTGATCTCCATCTAACATATATAATGAAAACATATGTAGCAAGTGCAAATTAATGTTCTAGTAGAATAAAATATTTTATAGACAAAAGTGTTTCGGCCCTCTCGGGGTTGGCGGTGGAATAACAAATATTGCTTTTTTATGTTCATGCTATATGTTTCATAATTAAATTTTAAATTGTTATTTTTAATTTTAAGTCTATACTATTATTTTAGTACAATTTTATACTTCTTTACCCACTAAAGTTTACTTATATCGATCAAACGTATGAATATTTTTTATCAAGTCAATTCAATGGGCAGATGAATTATTTATAATTATTTTAATATTTTTTTGATCAAACATATGGTTCATCTTATCAAAATAGACTATTTAATTATTTTTAAATATTTAATGTCACTTTTATAGTTTGCAAATTCAAAAATAAGAAGTAATTTTTTAAAATTGTAATTTTTTTCAAAGAATTAGTAATTATGATTAATTATTTATAACAAATTTTTTATTTAAATTAAAATATTAATAAAAATAATAAATTTGATTATGGAACATGAATTATGAAACAATCTTATCTCTTCTCGTGGAATAGCAAAGTAAAATGCCAAAGCTTCGCAAAATGTGAATTATATTCCAAACAACTCTAAAATAAACATGTCATTTAACGAAATTGAATCCACAGCTATAAAAACAAAAGAAATATGGAAAGGAAAAAAATGCCCTTTTCTGATAGATAGGTAGTATTTGATCAAAATATCGACATTCATGGCTCTCCTTGGGACTACAATATCGGCATCTCTAAAGCTTGCAAAACATCTTTGAACTCAAATTCACGAGTTTGTCTGTTAAAACGCTCCACCAGTTTATAGCTGACATCATTCAGGTAAAACGACTATGCAGCCTCCAAAAGCCACTTTGCTTCTTCATCACTAAGCTTGCTAGTGAACACAACATCACAACAAACAAGCACCAAATCCTTGCTCTCTGCAAATTCTTTGTAATATGTGGCAGTGAGGTATGGAGCAGCTTGGGTTCCTCTTGCTTTATAATCTTTGAGACCAGTGAAAAGCACGTGTGGCATCTGAACTGCAAGCCAATCGGGATACAGATATTAGAACACTAAAAAAAATTGACTTAACATGTTGATGAGTGAAATCTTTATGCTGTGATAGTTGTATAGACCAGCAGAAAAGTTGAAGACATTTTACTCTTAACTTCTATACAGTTTTAAGCAGCACTAATTCCACCTAAATACTAGATTACTCATTCAGCATCTGGAAATCATCCATTAATATAGAATCGTACAAAAAATAAAGGAGTGATCTCATAACCTTGCACAAACATTGTAGTGTAGCCACTTCCTCTCCACAATGGAATCACAAAATATCGGCTGCAAAGAAAGCGAAGAGAGTTAATCTTTTGAGGAAGATATCTACATAAACAAAATAAAGGTAAGACTACTACCAATCCGAGGCTCATTGTTCCATCAGGTGGTACAATTTTGCTTTCATTGATATACCAATATGACAAATGAAACTGCAATAAACAGCAATTAACCATCAGATTATGAGCAGAAAAATATGTGATCTCTACAAAAGAAAAGATTAACAACATGAAATCTAATTATCTCACTTTGACAATATATAACTGAAGATTTGACGAGTGCATTTGTAAGTATGTGTGCACGTGTAAGAGAGAATGCATGTAAATTTGGAGATTATTCCATCTAGACTCTAAGAGTCTAGACAGAAATTAAGTGCAAATAGTACCATCACATAAGTAAATACTTTTCACATATTCGCATTAGAGTCACTTGATGATATGCCCAGTAGATGCATAATTCTCAAGCATCAATTGATCAAATACTTGAACAATTGTGAAGCTGCTTCCTTAAATTATAACACATGCAAGTCATTAGCAAAATTTATAGCTATTGTTAGCTTGTCATGCATTCTAAAAGAAGCATAGGTGTTGAGATAAAACTGTTGCAGAGGGTAGCAACAATAGTAGATTTGGTTCAAGGGAACATACATCATCCCAAATGTCGGCGAGCTCTTCAGGCGATTTCTTCTTAGCCCTTTCGACATCAATAATTGTCTCAAAAGGCTTTTCCTTCAAGGGTGTGAACCCAGTCGCAAAACTGAAGTTCCTGCACAACTCCAGCGATCCTCATTTCAATAAATTGCTTGGAACTGGAGACCTCTGCATATTCTCAAAATTCCTTCCCAGGGTTGGAACTATACTAAAATAATGTCTCGTGACCATAGAATAGCACGAAGCATTGCCATAGAAGGCTCCAACCGAATACAATACCCTCCTCGAAGCCTTGGACAACGAGTGATGCATCATATATTTTTTTCTGAAATTGAACAGTTTAAATTTAACATCAAAGAACTTGAAGAGCCCATGCACTACAAACATAATACGTGTCATTTTTTCCCGCACAACATCAAACACCAAGGCACAAACCGTTAAATCAATACGACATCCAAATTTCACAAAAACGAGCAGGTATGAGCTCAGTTAGATAACGAAATAATTATTTCTTGCAAATAGATGAAGGGTAGTAATGAATACGTCGGTTCATGGAAATAGAGTTCGGTGAAGAATTATATCAAACAGTTGGTGAGCATAAGACAAAATTTTCATGGTATATACAGCCTTCTCGGAATTATAAAGTAAAATTAGGCAAACACTATTATGCTTACCTGAGTGCACTACCGAGCTCTTGATCGCGTGATTTAATGCAGTGACGGACCTAAACAATTTGCCTCGACTTGTCCAGAGGTTTGCCACGCGCTCCAAGATCCTTCCCTCCAAAATTGCTATGCTTTAACAAGAGATTAGAAATATGTGATGACAAATTTATATGATATAATTGTTTTTTAATTTTCTCTACCGATTCGTAGCTGACATTTGTTAATAATTTTAGGGTTGATTTGATAATGTCATCATCTAATAATAAAAGGAACTCAAAGGCTAAAAGCTTACAAGTAAAACAATAGATGAAAAAAAATAGGAATTAAATATAATTACAAATATTTTATAAATCATATATAGGGGTGTCAATGAGTGGATAAAATCCGGACCGAAACCGTTAAATATCGGTTCCGGACCCGGACCGTTAATTAAATTATTAATGGTTCTAGGTCGGGAGAATAACCACGGGTATTTGCGGGTTTGGGTCACCCATGGGTCTGAGATTGAAACACACTATACTCATTCTCTATCTTCTTCCCTCCTCGTTTATTGTTATTAATTTGATATATATTGTTCTACAACTGTTTCCTCCATTGACGATTTCCGATTTCTCAGTAATTCATGATTTGTTAAATTGCGTTTTTTATTTCATAGTTTTCGACTTAATTGTGTATTAAAATTTTTTTCACTAAAATCATACGCATTCCCAAATATATATGTTTGATTCCTTGTATGAATAATGTGATTGACTAAATACCTATTCAAATTCCGTTGATGGTTTTCCGAAAACTTAGTTTATGTGTTAAGAATGTGCATTATTGTGTATATGTGTACTTCATGTTTGACGAAATTCCTAAATGAAGCATGAAGAAATTGTTTTATGATTTGAACATCACTTTAAAATTAGTTGCTTACTATAATTGGATGATTTCTAAAGTTGAAAAATATTATAGTTATTAGGAAATTTTATTTTTTAAGATTAAAGAAAATTGAAAAAAGAAATTCAATTGTTCGGTCCGGGCCGAGTCGGGTTAGAACTGGAAATGTAACTAACGGGTTGGGTCAAGTCCGGATCGAACATGACCGGGTTTGGACATGTCTAAAAAATTGGAAAAAAAAAATATAATTGGTCGGGTCGGACCGAGTCAGAATCGGAACCGTATCTAACGGGTCGGATCTGGATTGAACATGACCAGGTTTGAACGGGTCTGAAACCGGAACCATAACTTTGAAATGAACGGATTTGACTGGTTCGGGTCCTGTCCAGGTTTTACCCCCCCCCCCCCCCCCCATTGACAAGGCTAAGTACACGATAAGTTGACCCTAGTCGAATCACGTGGAAAACTAAACAGAGCTATTAATCATAAGTACTCGGAATGCTATAAATAATTTCCTAAACACTCTAAATATGGTTGAGAGATGATGACTAACTATCTAACAAACAAGTAATAGAGTTGAAAAACGATGGATTAAAGCCTAAGACTTCGATAATCTTCAATCTACACTCAATACCACATTCAATCATACATTAATGCTCAAACGAATTCTCCTAAAATTGCATAGCCACTCACTTTCGTGTTCATTAGCTAGTTGGTGATTTTTACTCACGTATCCAAATCACACTTAATAGAATATCGACTTACACATGAAATCCTTCTTGACGTTTCCGATTACAAAGGAAGATTATTTAATCAAAATCAGATATGGAAACAATTCATCTATCTATTTCAATATCTATGAGAGACACATGTTGATCAAGCATAAAATTCAACTAAGCACGGATTAAACAACCAAAGACAAGTGAATCAAAGCATTAATTGTAGAAAGAGATCACCCAGCCCTAATAAATGTCTAGCCAACTATAGAAATAAAAAGAAAAACCATAGAAAGATCCATAAAGATGAACTTACTAAATAACTTCACAATCCAAGTTGGAACAACTTCAATCCAAAGCAAATCAACAAAAACTAACTAGAAAAGCAATAAAAATGTGTTTTTGAGAGTTTCTTCAAGTCTAACAACTGATAGATCTGCAAATGGTACGTTTTTCCCCTTAAAAATTCGACTGAAAACTGTCACTTAAGCGTACCCAGCGACCCCTGGCTTCCCCTCGCTGGTGCACAATTTATGTAGGCCCAGTGGTCACTGGCCTGTGCTCTCTGAAATTCCCATCCTCTACATCCAGTGAGCGCTGGAGTTCCAACGCCCGCTAGGCTCCACGTGCGCTTCCTTCGTGTTATTTTTCTCCCGTGCACTCTTTGGCTCGTTCCGCTTTTCTCGGCTTTGCACTCACGACATAATTGGCACATATTCAGCTTCGATTCATCCTTTGTCTCACCATCCTACACCAAACACAAAAACCAAATAAATCGGCATAATATGAACTAAAACGAAAACAAAACAAACTAATTACTAGACGCAACGAAACAAAGACTAAAAACACACCAAAAACAAGATAAGCATTAAGTGTGACATTATTCTTAGGTCATATTTGGTATACATACAAGATATGTTAGGATAAAATTAAATTATCTTATTAAATAATGTGTTTGGTAGCAAATGTGATAAACACGTCGGCCCGCTATTAAACATTGGGCTCATGTCAAAATCACTATTTTACCTTACATTTTAATCATAAGGAAGTAGTGAGATTAAAATAGTCTTGATACACCATATAAATTTAATCACATCATGCTATATCTTATCTTTGCTACCAAACATGCCTTAAAATTGTAGGAAAAATAATGAAAAATATTTGGGAAGAAGAATTACAAATGATTGCTGGCTTGGTAATCTATTCTATTACAGAAGTATTAATAAAATAGAATAAAACAAAAATATTGTTGAAGCCGAGTCGAGGAAAGTGCCCTCTTTCCGCAAGATAATTTATGCCTTGTTAGTGCTCTCGGTGTGACGTGATATCCCCAAAGATAAAATATTTTTTACGTCTCGGTGGTGCAGCACCGTGAACCGTCGAGCTCCGGAGAACTTGATAAGGATAAGAACATAATTTATTCTAAAATGCACAAAAGAAGAATGCAACAATATGTTTTGCTTGTGAATGCTAGTGGGTTTCTCACGTGTTTATGTAATGCATGAATACCACCTATATATAGGTCAAGTCCACTCAATAGGAGTTACAAGAATTGATTGTAATTAATGTCCATTCATGGCAATTGATGCTCATCAATTCACTGGACGTTATAAGAGTTACAAAAATTGGTGGCAATTAATTATCATTTAATCCACCTAATCTGGACATACTTTTGTCCACATTCATCATATGCTCACTGCTATGGAGCTTGACATCACAGCTTGATAAGGAGTTTGATGTCAAAGATCGATCATAAGATCGACTCAATGAGCTTGATATCACATATCGTTCTCATAGATGAGTGGCATGACCACCTGTTGGCACAACTAGTGGCACGGGCCACTAGCAAAAATAAGTCCCAGGACAGCAGGCAGACGCGTGCCAGATAGTCTTTGACCCAATTTGTCAAACCATAAGATTTTTTAACCTCTTTATATACATGATGAATGATAGTTTCATAATCAATGTGAGACAAGTATTTTTCTTCATAGTTAGTCTCAAACACATAACTCATTTCTTTAAGTAACTCACTTTATACTATTATTTCTCACTCACCGGTAATCGGTTTAGAGAAAATAAATATATCACGATCACCTACTCGGAACGTAGATCGATCATAGACCATTTAATTTTCTTAAATTAAATATCACGTTACTTAAAACTTGGTCAAACTTCATTCACCACCATATATATATATATATATATATATATATATATATATGCTAAGCGATTCCTACGTGTTAACTGATGCATGTTATTTTGTCATAGAAGTTATAACTTTCTGCACCTTGAACAAAATTTGTGACATGTATTATACTCGACACTTGCATAGTTAGGTCGAGTTCACCCATCCATTCACCACTTTCACTTTCGTCTAAGAAGGACGTACTTAATTATCTTTTGTCTGTTTCTATTAAGAAATATAGTATGTAGTATTATGATAATGAATGCACTACAAATGGAAACAACTGGAAGATGGGAAGCACAATGCTTTATTACAGATTATACACTGTAATGCACTCACTTAGCTACAAGCATGCGTGACAACTACTAAGTCAAAATACACTTGCAAAATTGAGAAAGTAGACTACCACCACTGTAAAGTTTTCAACACTCAAATAACAAATCACATCATATATTCCATTTAGTAAACAAAATATCATCTCACATAACTATTCAGATTAGATTTTTTAATTTAAGTCAGTTGGGGCCCATCCACACTGTTACTGAGGTGGGTCCACACAAATCTGCTTCAGTTTAGGCTATGGTCCACAGCTTTTAGTTCCCCTGCACTCAATAACAAATACTTCCACTCACAAAATAGCTAACACAAATTGAATGAATGATACTTTTGTGGAGTGACCACTATGGTGGGGTCACAAGAATTTTGGAACTTTTTTTTCTTTTGTTTTTTATATTATGAAATCATGCATTATCTCATACTCTTTCCGTCCGCTAAATTTATTTACAGTTGACCCGACATGAATTTTAATGTGTGTACTTTGAGTGTTTGTAGAGAATATGTGAAAATTGTAGTTTAAGTATAGTAATAAAACTTTCTTTAAATGAGAAAATTTAAATAGTAAACAAATTTCGTGGACGAACGAAAATGACAAACTGTAAACAAGTTTTGTAGACGGATGACGTATTTGAGTAATGTTAGTATATTAGCTTGATGCTTATTAGGTGAACACGAAATAAATATCACTTCCTTTGTCATGTTAAAGTTGATCTTTTTTTTTTGGGATCATTCCACTAAAATTGGTTTGTTTTCTTAAATAGCAAAAAGTAATCATTTAAAAGTTGTAGATTCTAACACATTTTTATCTTTTACACAATTTTTTAATTTATGTACTTAAAAGAAACAAGTCAACTTTAACGATACTGATGAAGTAGAAAAGGTGTTTGAGTTTGACATAAAAATAAATAAAAAAAGAGAGATAGAGGAGGAAGCAACATTTGATACAAATTTATAGTTTGAGGCTTAAGAGACTAACAAAAAGTTGCTTGAGTTGATGAAAAATATGACTTGTTGCACTTGCACATGCTCAACATTAAAGGAACTTTTTCTGACCTTCTCCCACTTCAATTTATCACTTTCCATTCCTTAAAATGTATTCATTCTATTTCTATCAGATTATAATATAGTACATTTACATGTCTATATTTTTATAGTAATAAAAAAAGTGATAAAGAGCAAATGAATAAAACCCATTAGACAGCATTGTGTATGTTGGTTGTTGTAAGGGTATTTAATTGACTTATTGACATGAATAATACTAAAATTTACGGATGCTAAAATGGCTGGTGACACTTTATGAAGGATATTAAATGTATGCATTTACGAAGCACATGCACGGATTTGTCCCTTTCTGATGTCTGAACTATTTCATTACTTATTTTCTTATCTGAATTGGAGACATGAAGTTGAAAGAGAGCAAAACTGCTGTGACAAATTAGAAATTCGAAGGAAAAAAAGAAAAGAAGTGTATTTAATTCTTTAATCGTCAATGACAATTGATTGATCTGTTCTTCCAATCCCCTTATGTATATCTGTGCTGGCAATGGCATAGTATTTAATAGGATAGGATAGTATAAGTATTCACGGGAAGTGATTCTCTTTCTCTGAATATATATATATAAAGAGAGACACCAAGAAAACAGTTTATTAACAAGTACTACTAGTTAGTTAAATTGTCTTAAGCTGTTCCTCCTCTCATCACATGTCTTTCTCCTCCACAGCCACATCTCTCATTCTTCTCTTCATCTTCTTCCTCGCTGCTGCCAATGCTGCAGTCATGCTGCCACGTAAGCCTCGATACCAGCTCTCCCTCGATTTCTACGCCACGTCATGCCCTCAGCTCGATGGCCTCGTCGCCTCCGTCACGTCACAGCTATTCAAAGAAGCCCCCGTCTCAGCCCCCGCCACCATCCGCCTCTTCTTCCACGACTGCTTCGTCGAAGTAAGCATAATCTTCATATTCTTTTCATTCTTGATGCATGGATGGATATATAACTTATTGTGTTTTGGGAAAAAGGGGTGTGATGCATCGGTGCTGATTTCTTCGAAAGCCGGGAGCAAGGAGCTTGCAGAGAGGGATGCAGAGGATAACAAAGAGTTGGCTGAAGAGGCTTTTGAGAGTGTGAGTAGAGCTAAAGCATTGGTGGAGAGCAAGTGCCCTGGTGTGGTCTCCTGTGCAGACATTCTTGCCATTGCAGCCAGAGATTTTGTGCATTTGGTTAGTACACTTCTTTCCCAAAAATAGCATCTCCTATTCTTAAATAGTTCGAGTCTTGTCGTCCACATATGTAGTAGTATTCATAGGTATGGATGGGCCTTCTTCACAGGCTGAGAATTCTTGATGGTGACCCTCTTGCATTAAGCCAGAAGGCAGTAGTAGTGGAGGTAGTATTAATTTTCAGACAAATAATGAATATTTGTATCAACTCACAAGATTTGATTGATAATATCAGTAATCACGAGACTGTTAATGATTAGGGATTGTGAATTGGAGTCAGATTTGTCTATTTGGACTCTAGAGTCAACTGCATAACTATTAGAACAGTCCAAAATTATGTGCAGAGTGAAGAATATTTGTTTAATATAGATAGGACTGACTTATCCCTCTACTCTGCAGATACTAATTACTAGTTTAGTTTAGTATAGTCCAAGTTTTCCTTCATCTTTTCCCACTTTATAAAAAAACCTGCAAATTTTGTCCATACACATCAAAATCGAAGATATAATTTTGTGATTAGGTAAATAGTGACAAAAACCTTGTACAACCAACATGATAATAAGACATTCAACAAGTGAACCTCAAATTCTTGGATGAAAACAATTACTCATGAAGTTGTGATGATTGTTTTTGGATAGGCTGGAGGGCCATATTATCAAGTGAAGAAGGGAAGGTGGGATGGGAAGATATCAATGGCTTCAAGAGTAGCATCCAATCTTCCGCGCGCAAATGCAACCATGGACGAGCTCGTTAGGCTCTTCAACACGAAGGGTCTAACGATCGAAGACATGGTGATCCTCTCGGGGGCTCACACCATAGGCTTCGCGCACTGCAAACAGTTTGTGAGCCGACTCTACGACTACAAAGGCACAAAACAGCCTGATCCTTCCATGGATCCAAGACTGCTAAAGGCCCTCAAAATGTCTTGCCCACACTATGGAGGCAATACAGATATAGTCGCACCATTTGATGTCACAACTCCTTTTGCATTCGACAACGCATATTATGGGAATCTGATGGCGAAAATGGGCTTGTTGGGTTCTGATCAAGCACTGTTTTTGGACCCTAGAACAAAGGTTCTGGTGCAGGAAATGGCCAAGGATAAAAACAAGTTTTTTCAAGCATTTGGTGCAGCTATGGAGAAAATGGGATCTATTGGTGTCAAGAGGGGCAATAGACATGGAGAGAAAAGAAAAGTTTGCTCTTTGCACATGTGATGACATGACTTTTACTGCTAAGTAACCATCTTTCTTTAAAATTTGAACCCAAAAGAACATTTTATTTTTAGCTCAAAATTCCTCATTCATTTTAGTTTGGTTTTTCTGGGATTTGTGTAATCTGTTTTCTTTTTTACTTTTTCTAGTTTGATTGATTCTTTTGTAATAGTGGCTTGATTTTGTGAAGATTTGTGGGATTAATGAACTGTTTGTTATTATTAATAAGTTAATAACACAGTTTGAACTTGTGGGCCACACAAAAATGGGCCATAATTATCAGCCCATTTATCTTTTATTTTCAAGTTCTTAACAGTTAGCAAAAGGCATGAAAATAGAAGAAAAATAGGAGAAGTCTAATTGCAAACATGTTCTCCAATTGTTTTGGGTTAATGCAATCCCAACATCAAACCGGATTTCATGTAGAAACCAAACACCACCTAATTGCCGTGCGCCACTCTGCTATCGTACGCCCTATGCTCAGGAGTTGTGTTTCCTCTGGAAGAAGAGGAAGGAAGCAGTCAATCAAAGCAATGAGGGCCGTGGTTCAGCGCGTCGTTTCTGCTAGTGTTGAGGTCTACGCACAATTGCACTCTCTTTCTCTCTGACGCGCACACACATACACACATAGTGGCAGACACAAATCATGAAACGGTGTCGCGTGTAATTGGATTGCGATTGCGGTTGCTCATGCGTGATAGATGGTGGTATTGCAGGTGGAAGGCCGCTTGGTGTCGGCGATTGGGCCGGGCCTGCTTGTCCTCGTAGGGCTTCATGAGACTGATGTTGACTCTGACGCTGAATACATGTACGTATCAATCGAATATATATACATATTTTTGTAATTTCTTTGCTCTCTTTTTATTGTGCGAGATAATGCTGGAGCAATCGTTTTGATTTAAAATTTTCTCTTTGCTATGGTGTAGATGTCGCAAAGTGCTGAATATGAGATTGTTTCCAAACGAAAAAACTGGCAAAACTTGGGACCAAAATGTAATTCCATCACACCATTTCTCCAGCTTGTTACTTTCTTCTCACTTGCTGAAATGAGATTACGTTTATGACAGTTATCTAGTTCTCTACTTACTTCTCACACCTTTCGCCTTCAGTTTTTACTTTGAAAGATACTAACTTTTTTTCTTTTTGATTCATTTCCGCAATTTTTGCTATAGGATGGTCTAGTATGTAAAGGTCTAATACTAATAGCAACAATAACAACAATAAAAAAAGTTTGCAGTTTTTTGCATTTCAATGAGCTCTTATAGAATTCTCAAATTAGCCACACCCTTTTAAGTGAATTATTGGTCAGTATGTTATTTTTCCGAGCAAAATCTCGTTCTCCATCAATGTGAATACTAGTAGTAGTTTAGGATAAAAAAAAGAAAGAAAAGAAAAGTTGAGACTCAGAATTGACCACAATTTCACCCAATTTGGAAAATTATGTTTAAGCTACGATTTGGAAACAATTTGCGAAGATACAAAAGTTGAAAGAGGTAGCATTTTTAGCTATATTCACTTCTTGATTTCAAATAGGCCATGTCCATTTAACTGATGATTTGCAAAGAAAAAGAATAATATTGGTCGCCATTGAAGACCTTGGCACAAATCATTTGATTGAAATTGAAGGATGGTTTCATGGTTCATGGCTTTGATGCAGGTTATGCAAAACAATTATGAAGTGCTACTAGGTAAGATTCTGCCATCTCCTTTGGGCTCAATTATAGATTGTGCAGACATTGGTTTGTTACCTATTGGCTGCATTCCTTAGTGTTTGTTCTGATGTGATGATTTAGTTTGCTGCAGTAAGTCAGTTTACGTTATATGGAGTATTAAAAGGAAACAAACCTGATTTTCATGTGGCGATGCCCCCTGTTGAAGCAAAACCATTTTATGCTTCTCTAGTTGAAAGGTTTCAGAAAGCTTACCGGGTAGACACAGTAAAAGGTGATGTGCATTTTTTTTTTATCAATTTGTGACGTTGCAGTAACTTACTTCTTTTTGGGCAGCCTGAGTTCTTTACCACAAAAGAGTGATTTTTAATTATATCAAAGAAAGCTTCATAATGCTTGTTATAGTTATTAAGCTAAGTTAAACTTATAAGCTCCACCAATAGCAAACATTGAATAGAAATACTTAATCCGCAGCTTTATTGTATGCATATGTCCCTGAATATAAGGCCATAGCTCTGCTTTCTAAACTCAAACAAGTTTAATATTTTTCTCATCACAAGAAAAAAATGAATTGGGTTGTTGAATTCTTATTGCCAGCCTTACAAAACCACATTTGAATGAACATGGGATGTAGCTTCCAGAAAAAATAGTTAGAGAAGGTTTATTCTAACCAGTTATTGTTCATTTGATGCAGATGGTGTGTTTGGAGCAATGATGAAAGTAAGATGCATAACTTAGTTTTATAACCTTTTTTAAAGGCTTTATGTCATTCTTTTATTAATCCCTTTTCTGGGCGAGGGTGTGTTTAATTCATAAAGACGTAAATTTCATTGTTCTTAATCTGTAGGTTAACTTAGTGAATGATGGCCCAGTGACAATGCAGCTGGACTCGAGGCAATCACCAGCTAAGTAAGTGCAGATGACAATGCTGGAATTATGATCACAGAATATGCTTGCAAATAATGCTCCCTTAACTGTACCTTAGTGCTTAGTCTAATAATGTTATTTTTGTTTTTTCAGGAGCACAATTGGTGATGAGACCACCGGCAACCTGAACGACTGATTAAACGTTTATCTCTGAAGTTGGCTAAACATCGAAAGAAATCCTTAATATTGTCACATATTGTTTACTGATATACTTGGAAGTATTAGTTAAGCACGTGAGGCAGACAGCTTGTTTTAATTTCCATTTCGAGAAAATGCCATCCAAACAAGTTCCCTTCCGGCCATAGTCTCACTTTTTTTTTCATGTACCAACTTTAAGATATTCCAGAAATATAATAGAAACTGAAACTTTGCCAGTCAAGCAATTCAATTTCTGTTCAGTAGACATAATGGACAAACACAAGGAACATGCCGATTCTGGAAATATTGTGCTTTGACCTTTAGGAACACAAATAACAAAAGATTCTATTATTTAGCTGAGATGATTGCAGCAGCAGTAATCACTACGGATTTTTGTTAATTTCCAAGTAAGAGAGGAAAAAAAAAGAGAAATAAAAGCAATCGAACCTCATTCAGGTCAACAACAATGATGTAAGTTTGAATAACCAAATCAAAAAGAAAAAAAAAAATTATTTCCGGGGACTTAAACCCGGGTCTTTGGGACAAGAGCCGAATATCCTGACCAACTAAACTACAACAGATTTTGGTTAATTTATAATATAATTAAATATATATATTATTCACCGCATATCTCACAATATATGTGTAAGTATTATAGAAAGTAACTGGGGTTGAAAACAAATGTTAAAATGTGATTTTCATGGACGAACATAACAAAAATTAAATCTGTTGTATTAATAATATTTTCTTATTTAATATAGGTAGTACTATGGGGGTGCCTTTGTTTTACTATCACTATATAACCAAGACAAAAAAAATCTCACCCTTTAGATCCTCATCTATTATATATCCCTCTACTTAATTTCCACCCTTAGGAAGATAATATTGTATTTGTACCTAAGGTATTTAAAATGAAGAATAGTAAGGAGGAGAAGGGATATGAAATTCAAAAAATGAAGAGCTAGCGAAACTTTTTCTTATCCCTACTGAAGGACGATGATGGAAGATAGAGAATAATGAAAGACCATGTTAGACTTAGGAGTGAGCAAAATTTAGTAAGAGATAGAGAATCGAATCGAACCGAACCGATAAATTCAGTTCGTTTTTTATTTTCGGTTTGGTTTCGATTTTTATTTTATAAAATTTTCAATATTTGTTCGGTTTGATATCAGTTTTGATATCAAAAGAACCAAAATAATGAAGATCGAACCGAAATATATTACTCCCTCCGTCCCACGAAAGTAGTCCCCTATCTTTTTTACCAATATCTTACTTTATTCTCATTTACTTTATTAGATTTACCTTAATACCATTTTCTTTTTAGTTCTAAAATTTGTCAAAAATAGAATTGAGACTACTTTCATGTAACATCCCAATCGGGAAAAGAGAGACTACATTGGTGGGACAGAGCAATATATAATAATTATTTATTTAATATTATCAGGGCCGGCCCTGAGGGGGGTCGAGCTCGGGCGACCGCCTAGGACCCCGAGTTGTCGGGGGCCCAAAAATCTAGATTCTCAATATATAATATTAATATATCTTAATAATTATGTACAGTAAAATCTCTATAAATTAATAGCATTGGGACTATGAGATTTTATTAATTTAGAGAGATATTAATATATCGATAAATTAATATTTTATTAATTAAAAGAGTGACTTTTTAAATTCAACAAATTTAATTCATATTTATTGAAAATAAATAAATTCATATATGTTTCATTTATTATATTCATGCATCACCAAATTCTTTGTAACTAATTAAATATAATCATATACAAAATTCATTTAAATGAAGCAATCTCAAGAGACTCAAGTGAGACGATCTTTGAAGAGAGCCTTCATGAGCTAGAGAATATGATTAAGGATGTTGGTTATCGCAATGAAATGGACATCAACAAATTGGTAGACTATTCAGGTGAAAATGATGAATGTTTAATTGTTCAAAATTTTGAAGGAAATTGTTGCTGATATTATTGAAAATCCTACTAATGATGAAGTTGAAGATAATTCAATACTATTGGAACCAGTCACGCGAAAGAAGGCTTTGAGGACGGAAACAAATCTTCACAATTTTTTGTTGCTGCTAGAGAACTCAACACCGAAAGTTTTAGGTGCAATTAGAAAAGTTAAAGATGAAATACAATTAGATTTAAATTTTAATAAAAAGCAATTAAGAATAAATTCATATTTTAGCAAATTATCATAGTAATTATAATTGTAATTTTTATGAATTATTAATTTAGAGTTTTAATGGGACCTATATTTTATAAAGGGATTTTTCGAAAAATTATTATCTTATTATCTTATCGAATTTGATGATTTTTTACAAAGGCCCAAGTCGGCACCGGAAGATTTTATTATTTTAGAGTTTATTAATTTATAGAGTATTAATTTATAGAGATTTTATTGTATATTACTTATTTCAATGGTTATGAGATATTTTTATCCTTTTTTAAATTTGAGTCATATATAAAAATATGAAAAGTGTAACTATAATAAAATTGATAATTATAATAAATTTTATAGAAGAATGACAATTTATATAATACATATAAATATAAGCTTAAAAAAAGAATTTTTTGCATACATTTTTTGGATTTTTTTTAGAGCATTCAAGGTTTAAGGTGAACCTTTTTTATTATACAATTATTTATAATATTTAATTTTAAAATAGTATAAAATTTGAATTATTATTATCGTTGCTTGAATTTTTTTTTTTACAAAGTAAAAAATGTTAATTAAATAAAACGATTAATTATTTCTCAAAATAATATTTTTTTATTTACATAGGGCCTATTCTTTCACTGTTGCCCCAAGCCTCTTTATCCTCAGGACCGACCCTGGATATTATTGTTACATAATTATTTATTTATTATTATTTATTAAATATATATTAATTATTAAATATATTATTCAACAATTATTTATTTAATATTTTCAGTTTTTGTTTTTTCAGTTTTTTACCCGAAAGTTTCGGTTCAATATTTGTTAGTTCAAAGTTATTTCGGTTCGGTTTCGATTATATATTTTTCAGTTCGATTTTTCTTTTTCAATTTTCTTTATTTTTCGGTTCGGTTTACCGAATCAAACCGTTTTCACCCCTAGATCAGGACGCTATTTCGTTGTATTTGATAATCCCATTTTAATTAAATAGTTATGTATTTTTTCTCATTTGAAAAAAAAAGTTGAAAAATATAAAATAAAAAAACATTAAACTAAAGTAAGTGAGTTACTGTTTAATTAGGTGAGACAAATATAGACAAAGAAATTTTAACTGCAACAAATTTAATTTTTCGTCGTCTCATTAAATAATATATATATAATTTGACAATTTCTCTTGTATTATTACGACTCATTTGTCTCTAAGAACTAAATATTTTAATTTGCACTGATCCGTACAATGCACTAAGATAATTATAATTTTTAAAATTGAAAGCAACTCATTTTAATATGCAACTAGAAATTTATTCCTATATATGCAATGCATGACCGATGTTCTTTTAAAAATAGTAAGATAATATGAATTTTACTAAAAATACATATAAAATTTCTTTAAGTTTAAATATGCATATTTGTTTATATACAACACATTTTTTATATTCAAAGTATCAATACAAAAAAGATAACAATTGGTTAATTTAATTATAATAATAATACAACAGATATGATATCTGTTTATATACAACACATTTTTTATATTCCTTTTGCATTGCGGAGGCGGAGGAAGGTGCGTAGATGGGAGATTAGACAGAGAGAAAGAGTGAGATAGAGGGAGGGAGGGGAGATGAGCTACTTGGATTGAGTTACTAGACCGACGGCGGAAGGGAGACGGTGGCGGAAGCTGGAATGTGCTTCTACTCGATTAAAAGACACCATTGTTCCATAAGAGAGAGAGAGAGAGAAGATGAGATAGAGAGAGGGAACATATCTGGCTGGCCGGAGAGATGACAGTGACGATGAGCGGCGCGGCGCGACAGAGGTTAGGGCTATGGATTTGAGGAATTTTGAGAGTAAAGATAGAATTCGCAAATTTATAAAGCTTAACGATGGATCAACGACGGATGATGTCGTTGATTATAAAAATAATTATAAAATAAAATAAACGATATCTAACGACGGTATTAATTATCCGTCGTTGATCAACGACGGACAATCCATCGTTATATTAAAAAAATAATTGAAAATTAAAATAAATTAGAAACAACGACGGATAATCTGTCGTTACCGCCGCATAAAATATATGTCGTTGGTCCGTCGTTATTCAATGAGATATAAACTTGTTAGGGGTTGTATACTTAAAAACATGCTTTATGCTTAGACGATGTATCAGACTTGTTTTCGGTTTCATTTTAATGAGAGTAAATGTTTCTATCATTAGTTTGTTATTTATTATCTTTATATATTGAATTGCAAACAAGTCTATTTACTGCAATTGTAGAATGTGTGGTGGATCGATGATCACATAAGGTAACACAGTCGGATCCTTTGTAATATAAAGCTTACAGGCTAGACAGACTTGGACAGTTAGTCGGTAAAAGTTGCGGTATCATTTGATGTGAGAGCTGACCTTAACCCGCATAATGATATCGGTATGTATAAGCTGATACACATGTTTTGCATATACATATTGAGAGATTTCACAGTGAGATAAGTTCTACGTGTTGTTGCTTAGAACGAGGTCTCGAAAATTAGTTATTTCTTAATCTGTGTGTCGATGACCTTAGTACAAGCGGCTATTAGACGCTGTTTTGATTCATCTTCGCTTATGGGTTTTTCGTAACCCTAGATAGTGATGTCTTGGACAGTAGTGATTGACGAGCCCATTTTTCGTACTCTTTTTGTGTCGTGTCTTAGGTCTAGATAGAGTCTTTTTCCTTGTTTTGTGTCTTGTTTTATGTTTGGGAGGACATGAGTTTGAATGGGTAGGATGCAGGTCGAGGCTGGAGGTCATCTCAAGAAAAAGACAAGTTTGCACACAAAGTACCTTAGGCAGTCTGAAGCTCAAGACAGTGTACCACTCGAGATCACACTTAAGTCATTGGGATCAAAGAGAACACCATGGCCAAGACGAGGAGGAAGATGGAAGCAACTGAGAGCGTAGAAGACGAAATTCAAGGAGCTGGGATTCATGACGGATTTCTTTCATGACGCGGAAAAGGAAAGAGATCTCCCTTTTCCTTCTGGTGAATCTTTGGAAGATTGAGAGTATCTCTTTTACACGGAGAATCTCACCGGGGAAGGAAAGTCCAGCCGTGAACCCTAGCCGCTTCTAACACTAAGCCCATGCCCACAAGACCTCTATATAAAGCTAAGATTTGAAGCAGAGACACACGAAATAGAGACGCAATTGCAGGGGTACGAAGGAGGGACGACACCCAACTGCTACTTCTCTTAGTTTAGGCCATGTTTTAATGAGTGATTGGGAGGAGAAAAATAAGTCATACGGGCAAACTTAATATTTATTTTATGCTTATGCTTTCAGCCTTAGTCAGGGTTGGTCTTGCCAAAAGGATATTTTGGTAACCGTACTTTTTGCTCTTTAATATAAGTATGCTTTCATTTATTTTGTTTGTGTTATTTAATTTCCGCATGAGTAGTTGAGTTTATTTATTTGGATTGAGAAATATGAATTGAGTCAAAACTTATAACGTCTTGAGAGGTCTAAATGAACATATAATTGTATTTTCATGCTCCTAAAGCGCTGGATCTGATTCTTATACAGCTTGATCAAGTTCTCGGTGTTGTCCGGCCGGTAGCAGTCTTGGGCAAGGTAGGCTACTACTGCGAATTGGAAACTCCAAGTGTTAGTGACTTCCTGCTTGCAAGTCACATGGATCATCGTGGTGATGTAGGTGGGATGCCATGAGACATGCGTATGAGGTGGAGTGCACATGGTTGCGCAGCCCCGCTAATGCCTATTTGGGTATGTTGGAATAAGCTTGGCTCGAGTGCAAGCTTGGGCAAGGGAGATAAGGGAGTGAGTAACCCTTACCTTGAAAAGGTATGTTGGGTGAGGCTTAAGTGATTACGTGATGAGTAAAAAGGGGGTTGCTTGAGTGATACGTTTGGGTGGTAGGAGTAAAACCCCATTCTTACACTCGCCTTTAACCAATGACATGTCAGTATAACGAATATCTTTGTACCAATCATTCTAACCCAAGTTAAGTTGCTTTCTTATTTAACTATCTACTCCCTCCGTCCCACCTCAATTGTCCACTTTCCTTTTGGATCGCAAACCAATATCCACTTTATTCCTCTCACAACTACTTCCAACTACTTTCCACCTACTTTATTACACTCACAATTTTTGTCCAAAAAGGGAAACAAGACAATTGAGCCGGGACACCCCAAAATGGAATACAAGACAATTGAGCCGGGACGGAGGGAGTATTATTTTTCAGTTATTTACTTTTCAGTATTTACTTTTTATTTGGTTATGACTTCTTGCCCAAGGCAAGAGCAAACTCAAAAGTCAAATTGTGACATCGAGAGAGGAATCCACCAACTCCCTATGTGATCGACCATGTGTTTGCCTCTAACGCAACCTAGTGAAGAGTGTTGGTATTATAAATTTATCTTGACCGGAGTGATAACGACTGAGCTCCGTCAGTGATTGACTTAACTAGAAGTACTCGATTGTCAGTCGTGATTAGGTGTATTTTATACACCTATTTTGTGATACTTTTATGTGATTTTGGATATTAAATATTCACTTACTTGTGCTTAATTGTCAAATTGTAAATTTTCTCGACACTTGGAACGATTGATCAATTTTGAGAATATTTGGAAAAAATTACAAGAAATTGGAAAGAGAATCACGAAGATACCTTATTAGTTGGAAAATTTTCTTATTATTTTATATCATGACTTGATAATTATTGCCATCCATCTTCACAAATAGTCTAGATTATATTAAACACTATATTTATGTGTTCTTAGACACAATTTTGGACGCCACTTTTTTGCTAAGCATTAAGGCAGCCGCATATTTGCAACTCTATTCTAGTTTTCTCCTTATTAAGACATCATGTTTTAACCATCATCATCATTGACATGAATGCACTAGCCATAACTTCAATTAAATATTTTGCTTTCTCTTCATATTGTGTCGTCGTGAATTGCATCATTGACCCTCTTAATTCTTTTTCATATTTTAATATGATTTTTGGCTAAACCTCTCTATTCCAACATCAATTAAGAAAGTCCGGATAATTTAATTTGTTCTTCATTTTTTTAATTCGTATGTAAGTATTTGTTGTTCTCTATTTTCTCTGTAATTTAATTGTTTTATTCTTCTAAATAATGTACAATATTTAGTTGAGTAGAATTGATTAATAGCCAATTGAGTCGGCCATACGTAATCGTGGTATACATTTAATTAGTGGTAAATTGACTATCTAGTCAAGGGATTAACAATCTTAATTCAATAATCCTGCGTCAGAGTTTATCAGTTTTGAATCGGGTATTTCTTGTTCTTAATGTTGTCGGCTCATTAAACCTATAGAGCGTCTCTTACAGTTGTCAGTCGACTAGGGAAATAGTTAGTGAATTGTCTTCCTAAGATTTGAACCGGATCGCTCACGAATAAATATATTAATTAATTATTAATTGTCAGCGAACTCAATTAATTAATGGATTTAGTAAATTTTAAATGCGGGAAATAATTAATGACAAAAGGGTTACATCCGTAATTTGGATGGATTAAGATGAGTTCAATATTTATGCTATAGTGTTGTCGATAAATATTTATAATGGAATTACACTTTATTACATTTCCATGTAGTAATTAATTTAAGTCTAAGTTTGATCAAAGAATTAATTAAATTTAATTGAGTCAAAATGACTTGGAAGTTAATTAAATTAAGTTATGGATTTTGTTATAAATAATATTGTTTATATGGACATTACTATTAGAATAATTATTTATTTCTGTATGTATATCTTTTGTAAAGTGAACCAGCTATATATATGGAAATAAAGTTTTAGGGTTTCTACACCCTATCGTTTGTTTTCTCTGCGCCGTCTCTTCTTTTCTTCTTCTCTTGTTTATTGTTCGGATTCTTTGTAGATAATTGTAATATTGAACAATCTCAAATTATATTTGACTAAGTCAAATTAATTTTGAATTATTCAAAATTCAAATTTGAATAATAGATGAAATTGTAGAGAGATAAAAGTGAGAATTAATTCTATTATTTGTGGTCTTATCCATTCATCTTAGAAACCCTAATCTAGCCCAAAATATCTATAAAAAGGGACATGTAGTGGCCGAAAATTCTCACTCTCATACCCTAGGAATTTCCACTTAGAGATAAAAATTCTCTTGAATTTCAAAAATTAAGAGTATTCCACGCTCTAATTTTCGTTCTTGTTCTCTTAAGGATCTTATAGTCTATTGTCCATACAATATTCAAATCATAGATTGAGAATAAGTTAAAAGTTTCCGAGATAGGATCGAAGGAGATCAAGAAAAGATTCTATCGGTGTGGATTGTTGTTCGTTGCTAACAAGTCAATTCGTTTTTCCGCAAACGAATGACTAGCAAAGGAATTCCGCATTTATTTTCTCCTGCGTGGTATTAAATGTCAAGAATTAATTATTTATACAATTTATTAAATATGTGAATCCTGAACATTTATAAGGGGCCCCTTATACGGGTTCCATCAAAATTGTCTGTCGTTGATTCCGTCATTATTTTGGCGTTTTTTTTATAGTGTTAGAATATATAATTAGTAATAAAAAATATTGGTAATTTTTTTGGACAAAGTCCATAGTAGTAATAGTAATGGTGAGCTATAAAAAGTATTCCTAAAATTTCGCGTATGTAAATATCATGGTGATAACATACAATATGTCCATCATAGATACATATAAACAAATTTAATTGAAATGTTATGTACATAAAGAGGGGTTCAAATGAACGAAACCACCCTCCTAATTGTATCATAATCAACGATTTTAGAAATTATAATTATAATTAATAATTAAATTTTGACCTATAATCGTGTAGAAGAGTGTTCGACTACGGTTCCAAAATTTCAGAATTATGAACTGAAAATATGGAACCGTAATCTCAATATTAATTTTACTTAATTCAATTTATTTGCTTATATTTATTTTCATATAGGTGAGTTTTACTACAAGTATTACTAAACGTAACTTGTTGACCCCGTAATTGCGAGATAACAATCTAGTCTTATTATATATAGAAATAAATAGATTATGTGGATGAGATATTAATTGTACCTGTATGAAAAAGTTTTCATTCCAACATTTTTCTAAAAATAAATACTCCATCCGCAACTGAATTTGTTATCTATTTTATTACTTTGATTCTTCCACACATTTGTCATTCAATTTTATTTTATTTTTTCATTTTTAGTAAGTGGATTTTTCCATTTTTACACACAATTCAATGAAATACAATAAATCAAATGAGACTCAAACTACACTCAATACACAATATATCTAAAGTTAAATTATTTTATTAAAATACATATAAGATCAAAAGTAAATAACAAAATGATGAACATAAGAAAGAGTTAAGATATTTTACTCACTTTTCATATAAAATTATTTATGGGAGAAAATTAAAAATGTCCCTCTATGAAAATCATATGTGGAAAATGCGTTTACTTTTGTTTTGATGTGAAAATGCCATTTTTTTTAAAAAAAAATCAAAATTAATATATTTTGTGTGAATGTTTGTGCTCCAACTGACAAGTCAAAGTTGTACATATGAAATAACCGAGAGGTCCCAACATTTAAATTAGTTTTGATATTCTTTCTTCTTTTAACTTTAGCATAGACAACAAAAAATAAATAATTGAGGGACCCAAGTTAAATGTGTAGTATGATGCACTATATAATGATATAACATTATAAAAAATTTTAACTAATGTACACATTCAAACTCTCAAAAAGACTATCTCATATTTCATTTTCAATCTATAAACGAGGCTTAAACACATCCTTGGTGTGGAATTTTCAAGTGAAATTTCAGGTACGTGTTTTTATCATGAAAATAAGTAGTAGATTTTTGGGACCTCTCACGTAAGTGTTCGGACCGCTCGGGGCATGTCCGTGAGCGGTCCGTGTAGATAACCAATAGGTCTCAACTTCTCTATGTATATTGATATTATTTAAACATTACTCTATATTTTATTTTGCAATTAAAGCATGTATGAATAATATAAACATTAATACGTATTAATTTGTCATATATTGAGTGTTTATTGTTTAATCTTTGGTATTTTTTTGTTTAAATGTGATAAAAAATCTTAGAATAATTATTTAGATGGATAGCATTTGGGATCTCTCGTAAAAGTGTTGGACCGCTCAAGGACATTGTCCAAGCGGTCTGTACAGTTACGGGAGCGGTTCCAAAGATATGTGTATATTATAATTTATTGGATTTTTCTATGATTTTTAATATTGAAAATATGATTTATTATATGTTTTGTATAAAATTTGAAGTTTAAATGCATAATAACATGATAAATTCATATATTCTTGACATATATTACAATATTTTTGTTTTACTTTTGTTTTATAGATGACGTAATTCGTGTATGTGGACGTGAGGTATGTGAGAGATGTGAGTGATATCAAATTGATTGGGGGAGATATGAATTGAATTGGTGAGAGATATCAAAATTTGATAAGAGAGAGAAGAGAGAGAAGCTCGAGGGATATGAATTGGAGAGTGGGGGATATGTGAGAGATGTGAGGGATATCAAATTAATTGGGGATATATGTGAGAGATGCGAGGGATATCAAATTATATCATCATAGAAACTTTAAATTACATCTTGCGCACACCGGATAAGAAAAACAAACGATCAGATCACTTGCTGTCTTTAAATTTATCAACACCCAAAACAACGATAAAAATAACCTTCTATAGTTAACCTATTTTCGCTAGATCACAAGATGAAATATGTATTATGTATTCGTGTGGTCGATTATGAGTTTAATTCCAGATAAAATATAAAAAACATAGCTAGCATGCAATAATAGTGGCCAATTATCAAAATATGAGAACGAAAACCACGAATCATAAACAAGAATATGAAGGGAATTTAACAATTAATAATACGAATCCATAAATTGAAATTGGTCTTACCAAGCGTAGAATCTCAAATAGTTTAGCTACTTATAATGAAAATAATACTGAAAAGAAAAAAAAAGATAAACATAAACTCCCTAATTAGGACTCTTGATCTTCGGGTTGTCAATTCTTTATCACGATCTCTTCTCCGGGACGTAGAAAACTAATTTAGAATGTAAACTATGGAAAATTATAAAGTAAAAGTGTGTAAAGTGGCTCTAGGATTCCATAATGATGCCTTTACATAATAGAAGAGGCGAGAGGTGAAGATGAGTGTTGATTCCGTGTGAACATAACCGAAAAACACATTTTTTGCGCGACTTCGGCGATCGTCGACCCAGGATCGCCGAAGTCACGCCTAAATTTATGCAACTTTGGCGTTCGGGATATGGATCGCCGAAGTTGCTGTCTTGCGAGCAACGATTTTGTTTTGGCTCGTACTTTTTCGTTTCAACTCCGATTTTGGATTCATTTGCGGTTACGGACTCCTATCGAGATGGAATTTAATCCTATGCTCTCCAAGCTTGATGATGACACTTCTTTTTTTATAGGAATTTACATCCTTCTACTAGCGATAGACTTGATTTGTCGTGCCCCGTACACTCGTACTTTGATCTTGATCCATTTCCTGGCCCATGACTCATATTAACTTGTTGATTTCACCACTAGACTTCCAATTAGCCATTTTCTACCACAAAAACCTATAAAACTCACAAAACGCAACAAAAACATAAAATGAGACCAAAACACTTTAGATAATAGTTATTATATAATGTGGCACCTATCAATTCGTACCATCCACTATTATCAATGATAATAAGTTGGATTGAAGATATTAAGTGGCTAAATCATATGAATTAAAAATATAATTATTATACCTCCAAAATATTTGTGACATTAGTGACACAGAACTACAGAAGACTTACTTTGTTGATATATACTGCATCATATTATCAATTACTTTTATAAATTAGGCACACTAAAATCGGAACTGGGCCATCTCAATAAATCTACATTAATGTTGTGAAGCATATGCATGAGCAAAATAAATAGTCATTTACAAGCATGATATATTGATACTATCATATTGTATTCTAGTCCAAATACAGACCAATGCAACAGAGTAAAACCGCTCAAGAACTTTGAGATGTGATGTGACCGAACATTTATTTAGTAAGATGTAAGCTTATGTGTTAATGGGTTCGTTCGGACAACAATATGAAATCGCTTAGGCATCAAAAAAGGAGAAAAGATAAAAAGAAGAAGATAGCTACGTACTGTACTGCATGCTTCTGCGGGATCATATTGGTATATGATAGAGAATTTTTGACACGATATGATAATCTGATACGAAAACACATAAAATTAATTAATTGATATTAAAGTTTATCCACTTTAAATCGTTATCAAATCGATCCGATAAAAACACATTCTTATGATATTGGGTTTGGGTCAGATGCAAGTCGAGTTCGAGTACCAATACATTCGTCCCACTAAAATTGATTTTTTTTTTGTTGCTAAATATATGAGTATTATTTTATCAAAACAAGTCAATTTTAGTGGGATAGATGGAGTATAATATAATGATAGTTTATATTTCAACGTACAAGTAATTTTTAATGTTTTTTCAATAATATTTTATATTTCATAAAAGTAAAAATATTACCTAAATTCAAAAATTATGTATTATTATAATTATATAGTTTTTATATCAATTTTTCGTATAAATTTAGATTTTTATCATGTCATTATCGTATTGTGTTAACACGAAAATTATCGTATCAGAGTAGGGTTCATATCATATTCACGTATGTCGGATTCGTGTTCTGATTGAGTACAACTTAAAATATGTATTTAGTAAGGATTAAATTCCAAAAATAAAACTAAAATGAAAAGTAGAAAGTAGAAGAGATAACTGATGGTTGTTAAACTTACTCTCACGACGTTGCGGATAACGATGAAAGGATTATTGCTAGTGGCAGCGCTGGCGGCTTCCGCTGTTGCTTGTTGAGCAAGAAATGTGAGACGGTTGGAAGCCGCTTTGATTTGCATACACGATAACGATGGTCTTGAAGCGGCTGACTAAGAGGGAGAAACAAACACGAGAAAGATGATGAACGACGTGTCAGCGCTGTAACAACAGTAATTGATGTCGGAGGCCAGAAAAATCAGGAAAGAAGAGAAGCATCTCGCTGAAACAGAAGGCGAGAGATGGACTCAGGAAAGAAGAGAGCATCTCGATCGCTAAAACCAAAGGCGAGAGATGGACCGATCTAACTATGTTAGTTGTGGTGTGGATGTGTCAGTATATCTGTGTATGTGCACAAAGTGATCGAAAAAGAGAAAATGCGCGAGAAAGCTACATAAACTCATTATTTATAATATTATTTTTTGGGTACGACATCACCTCTAATATCCTATACTAGATACACCCCTGCCTGTAATAAAATGTACAAATTCATTTATCCCACTAAAAGTGATTATAGTTCTTTATTAGAAATATACTATTAAAGTGACAACTTTTTAAAAATGTAAAAAATTTTACCTTTAAAATAATAATTTTTATTTTCTTAAAAACACAATATTTTACTTTACTAATTTATGCGTAGGATCCTTTACAGGGTGTATATAAAAGCCTAACCAAATGTTACATTAATAAGCAAGTTAGAATAAAGGCAGAAAAGACGATGAAAATAACAGTAACGAAGACATGCAAAATTTTATAACTAAACACACGCTTACTTGCTTCGATCACTTTGACTTTTATCATAGTCATTATGAGTCCATTCAATCGCAAACTTCTCGCCGTAACCTCCAATCACAATCCGCGTACAATTTCTGGATTTTGCTTCAAAAATATGTAAAGATAATCGTATTCCTCCTTTTCTTTCTTTATTTTTTTATTAATATATATGTGGGTAAAAGTTGAAATATCAACTTTAATAAATACAAAATAATAAAATTTTATCCAATTTATAAAGTAAAAAATAAAATATATTTACTTACACATGATCGTATAAGGAAATTTCTCATGTGCTTATGCAATTCATTCACTAATTACTTTGAATTATAAACACATAGAGAAATTTATTATGTTATCTTATAATATGAGTACTTTTTATCTTTTATTTTTAAGTAGATATTTTTTATCTTTGTTTTATAAAAGTATGTAATTTTAGCCATTAACCCTATAATATACTCCTTCCGTCTTGTAATTTATGTCATGACATAAATAGGGGAACAAATGAATTATGTATTTTACTCATTTCTGGACTCCAAAACCTTTTATATCTATGTTTCAATGTTGTTTGTAAGCTGTGTATTACTTTAAACAACAAATTTAGTTGCGGTAAAAATCTACCAACTTTTGTTCATTCCTTTACTCTCCGTATCATTAAGTAATTAGTTATACCATCTTTACTATATATCTTGACAATTATAACATCATTCATATGTTCGATACAATGGAAATCGGAAATCAATGTGCTAATGTATTAAATTAAACTAGTTCTAGACGAATACTGGAGAATTGTGACACATAAGATATAATTATTCAAGCCGTATGGCAGCAGTGAATTAAAACTTTTGTTGTAGTGAATTGCAAAATAGGAAACTTAAAGAATTTTGTGGCATGAGCATGATTTGAGGTCGTGTGCAAAGTAAATATATTAAAAGACAATTCAGACTTATTAGGTGTATTTTACGACATACATATATATATTCAAATCCCTTACAAGCGTGTGGTTTGAATATAATTGTTGACGAAAGAGCTGAGCGTGTGCATTTTGTATAATGTATGAGAAAGCTTAGGTTTAAAGCGATGCCATGCTTGCACTTGCACTTCACTAAATCTTAATTTCACTTTCCACATCGCCAGCCGCACCCAAACTCTTATAATCACTTGCTTAATTTCTTCCATTCTTCCTTAATTCAATTCATTTTTATTATGAGCTGTTGGAATAATAATGTAAATAATTTAGGAAAAGAGATTACAAATTACGCTTGCAAACTATTCTATTACAAAAGTAATAAAACAAAATAATAATTGAAAATATTGTTGAAGTCGAGTCGAGAAATCCTCTTTCCGCAAGACGAAATACGTTCCGGTAGTGTTCTCGGTTTTGACGTATTGTCTCCAAAGATAAAACGGCGACGTCTCGATGGTGGCAGCACTGCAAACCAACGAGCTCCGGCGAATTAGAAAAGGATAAGAACGTAACTTTTTCTAAAATGCTTGAATAGGAGGAATGCAGCAAGATGCTTATGCAATTGTGTTTCTCGCGTGTATGAAATGCATAAATACCACCTATATATAGATCAAGTCCACTCAAGATGAATTGCAAGAATTCATGATTCTTAATGTCCATTCATGACTATTGATTTTCATTTAGCCACTGGACGTTATAGGAGTTACAAAAGTTGATGGTAATTAATTATTAATTACTCCACTTAATTTGTGCATATGTTTGTCCACATTCATCACAAGATAGACTCAAAGAGCTTGATAAGTAGCTCCATATCACATATTGATCACAAGATCGATCTTATAGGAGGTGGATCACAAGCGACCTCACAGGTGGATCACAAGATCGATCACACAAAATGATGAGGAGATCGATCTCACAGATCGATCACAAGATCGTTACCAATTCAAGCTAGCTCCTCCATAAGGCAAGCTTAGCTCCACCACCATAGGTCAAGCTAGCTCGTTCTCCACGACGAAGAGCTAGCTCATTTTCCATAAGGTCAAGTTGGACATGCCACTGTCCCGAGACAGGCCATGGGGCATGCCGTCTAGGGCAGGCCGCTAGCACAGTTGGTGACACAGGCCGCTAGCAAAAATCAAGCCCTAAGCTAACAGGCCAGTGCGCGCCAGATGGTTTTTGACTCAACTTGTCAAACTATAAGATTTTTTAACCTTCTTAAATACATGATGAATGTTGGTTTCATAACCAATGTGAGACATGTATTACTCTTCATAGTTAGCCCTAAACACATAACTTCATTCTTTAAGTGACTCACTTTACACAATTATTTCTCACTCATCGAGAATCAGTTTAGAGAAAATAAATATACCACGATCATCTATTTGGAACGTCGACCTTAGGTCATTTAATTTTCTTAAATTAAATTTCACGTCACTTAAAAACTTGGTAATAAAACTTCATTGACCACCATGTATATATATAAAGCGATTTCTACGTGAGCCTCCCTATACAGTTTTTATTTTATTTTTTATTGAAAGGGTGAACTTACAATTGGTCTATAAATTTCAATCCAAGGATTATATCGAAAAGGTATATAAAAAATTAGTTGACATTTTGATTAATTGAAAGATAAGAAATTCCTTTGATATAAGTGTGAAAACAATACTAGGAATTGAAATTCGATATACGCAATCATAACTAGAAACTTAGAACTATCTCAGGGCTTAGGTATTGGGTCCTATCTCTATAACCAAGAGCTAAATAGGAGTCAAAAAATTGTATACTAATTTTCTTAAATAATACTCTCGTCCCTAGTCGGTGGGGTTAATATGCCCGTGGACAATGTGATATGTCTTGTTGATAAATATTATAATTTTAATAAGAAGTTTATCAATTCTCATTTTTCGATTATAGCTTATTGATTATGGTATAATTTAATATTATTCAATATAAAATAACAAAAATTAAAAGAATTAAAAAAAATATTATAATGACTCGTATACATGATATGATATAGTCAAATCAGTCGTGAGCATGTTAAGTGGTGCCCAACGCGGATGGATAAGCGGTGCTTTAAATATAAATTTAATAATGACTGTATGTATAATTGTATATAGGTGAAATTGAGTTGGCTTTTCCTATTTGTCCTACTTTTTCCGCATCACACAATCTATACTAATACTAATATACTACTAATAATAAATAAATGAGGAAAAACAAGTGGATGAAGAAATTGCTTCCCTCCCAAACAAAAAATCAAGCTAATGCACGTCATCTCCTATACCTTTTCTAATTTATGGCCGCATTCACACCACCTAAACATCTCTAAAACCCATACAATCAACAAAGATTACTTGCTAATCACACAATCAAATGTATGTTCCACCTTTGACGCAGACTTGTGCTAATTTCTTATCTCAAAGTAATCATCCTAGAAATTTGCTATCCATAGATTGCAACACAAGCTACTTTAATTTTGGGATAGTAATAAATTAATGACAGCCTTGTGTATATATATGAAAAAGGTGATATCTTACTATGCAAAGTAGAGATCGATCGATATGGGTTTAGAGAGTGCATCCACATCTGAAGCAATACTCGAAAATGTATGGGCAAATTACATCGCTAAAGCAGATCATACAAATACAAAAGAAGAGAACGACGTCGTTTATTCATCATCACTATCGTCGTGGGAAGGGTTGCCTAGCCTCCACAGAGATGGAGCAATGGAGGTTTTAGAGAGGCTTCCGAGCTTAGGGAGATGGGTATCCATGGGAACCGAAGCATGGGAGCAGATTCTTCAAGACCTGATTTCTCCTAACAACACATCCAGCACAGCTGCTGCCGCTGTGGAAGTGGAGATTTCGACGGCGGCGGTGGCGGAGAGAAAGCATTACAGAGGAGTGAGGAGGAGGCCATGGGGGAAGTACGCAGCGGAGATAAGGGATTCAAGGTGCAGGAAAGGGGCAAGGGTTTGGCTGGGAACATTTGAAACGGCAGAAGAGGCTGCGTTGGCGTACGATAGGGCTGCCTTGAGAATTAGAGGCCCTAAAACGTATTTGAATTTCCCTCTTGAGATAGTCATCAAGAGTAGTTGCAGTTATAATTATAATTATAATATGAATGATGCTCCCAAATCCAATCATGAGTGGAAAAGGAAGGCAGATGATGATGATGAAGATGTATCGTTTATGGTCCAACAATCATCAGACCATAAGAGATGGACTAGTGTTGATGATCATGATGATGCAGTCTTAGAATTTGATGATCTTGGGACTGACTATTTGGAAAGTTTGTTATACTCTCTATGAGCTCATGTATTTATTCATTCGTCTTAATTCAGTTGCCAAACTGAATCAGTTATATATGAACAATATATTTGGAATAATGTAGAATGAAATGGAATGAAATTGTTAACCAATTTTTATGCTTTCTATGTTTGATGATGTTTGATGTGTATAAGAAATAAGTATGAAATGAAATGATAATTTATATTTTAATTTAATTCTTATAATTGATAACTATAAATAAAGTAAATTAATAAATTATATTTATATTATATTACGAAATCATACTTTTAATATTCCAAGTAAATTTGTTATTCTCATTTATGTTTTTTTTTTTGTCGAATTTCTCCATTTTTTCTTTATTTTTCATTTATTTTTTATTGATCAAAATATTTCAATATAGCATATAAAACGTAGGGATAAACATTCGGATACATTGTTCAATTTTTTCTAACAAATCAAACCAAACCAAATTAAAAAAATTTGATCGAAAAAGATAATTCAACCAAACAAAAAATTAACTAAACCAAATTATTTTTGATTTGGTTCGGTTTATACGAATATTTTATTTCGTAACTTATTTCATTCAATTTTTTAAAATAACTAGTCATTTATATCTTTAATAGTTATCATGAAATTTAAAATTATAATCGCAATACTTAAATTATTAAATTATTCACATATATCTTCAATAGATTTCAAGTTTCAAATGATAATAAACATTACAAATTTATTGAATTTCATAATTCTACTGTTTGTAAATCTATAAAAAATTAAAATAAAAATGAAGTAAATAAATTATCACATTTAATTTATTAAATGATTTAAAAATATAAATTATATTATAAATATAATGAAAATAATAAAAATATATATGATGAAATAATTTTATTTAATAAAATAATTATATTTTAATATTAAAAAATAGTTTATTTTTGTATATTCTTTCGATTTGATTTTATTTAAATCCAATTCAAATTGAATTTGATTTTGAAATAAAATTGAACCAGTCAAATATTTGAGTGTGGTTATTCGAATTTAATTAATTTTGCTCACACCCACTAAAATGTGTATGCTCAGTTATATATAACAAACATAAAATAATAAAATATAAATTAGATTGAAAATTTTAAATTATAAAATAACTTGTTTTTCATAACAAATAAATAATATCCAAAAAATTAAAAGTATATAATTTAGAGTTATTTATGAAAAATGCACTCTTCCATAACACTAAAATGAAAAGTGTCATCTTTTGTAAAAATATATGAAAAGTGCCCAATAAGACTATTTTACCCACGCTTATCTATCCAAAATGTTTAATTAAGAATAAAATTTCTCTATTACATATATGGTTAATAATTAGTATTTCAAAATGATTTCAATTAATAAGATGCACAAAATATTTTAAAATGGTAGTAAACAATTAAAATATGGAAGGTTTTCATATTAAACCAAAATCTGCTCGAGAAATAATGAACAAGTTTTGTGTTTTGTATGACCGAGTTTTGAATATGTACCGACCGGATTTTTGTTTTTCACGACCGGATTTTTATGAAATTTTTTGAGCATATTACTCATTGAAATTAGAACATGTTGATATTTTGTTACGAAAATCTTTGCATGTTTCATATAAATCTTGGCATTATAAATGATCTAAAAATGGTATCAGAGCCCTAAGTTTATTAAGGAATTATATCTTATTTGTTATATAATAAGTATTTATCCTGACGGAGGAGACATCAAATAAAATATGGATCTGGACAATTGTCCGAGATGCTTTTGGTACAGGTAATTTCTCCAAAATTTGGAGATTACTGAAAGTAAGCACCAAGAAATATATTTTTTTGGGCTGACAAGTTAGACGAAATGACTCGTGGTCCTGTATCCATAAATGAAAGTTTGCGGATTATCGTCATGATGAGTAGATACTAAGATCTACTCCGAGTAGGCCATTCAATTCAAAGAGAGGTGGAAATGCAGAGGGAAATGAGTCATCCTACCCATTTCGAATGAGCCAAGAAAGAAGGGAGTTCACTCCAGTCTTCCAAGAAATCAACCCTGATAATTCAAAACTCTCGGTTGATTTAAGGGAAATCCAAAAGACGGTGCAAAACTACGGCAACTGCTTGTACAGAGTACCCCAGGAGATAAACCGAATATCTACTCAACAAGATGAAATTATAACCATCTTGAAAGATATTCAGATTCGAGTAGGCCAATTGGAGAACGGATCTCGTTCAGAAAAGAGGAACAGATGCTATTCACGTAGGGATCAAACTATGATTTACATGTAAAGGAAAATGGCAAAGATCATCAAGTAGAAAGATATGTACGAATGTTTCAAGGTGAAAAATCATGAATCACCTTGAAAGACTCGAACTTGATGATCTACAAGAGCTAGCAAAATCTTTTGCTAACATGAAGATTGTTGATCTCAAGATGAACCAACATCAGATGGTGGAAGCCAATACTCCTCCACACATAACAGTGCCGCTAAATCAACAAGTGCCACCCGAAGAGGTCATGAGGGAAGCCTGTGATTTCCATGCGGGACCATCGTATACCTCGACTGTACTAGATGAGGCCGTACTAATGGAAAGAACAAGAAGAAGACGACAACTTAGAATCCAAAATTCACCGGTTGGAAAGGCCACCCTTGATCTCATTCATCCATATGGAGTGATGCTCGATCTTGATGAAGTTAGTTTCAAGGATCGTGAATCAGTAATAGATGAATGGGGAGGATCGATGCGGATTGCAGCGGCAACACTCGACCTCGACAAACAAGGACTAGTGAAAATTCTTGAAACTAGTCTTGCAGGCGTGGTGAAAATCGCCTAGGAAGGATTCCACATTGAGTTGAAAAATCAATGCTTCATTGAAGAATCCTACATCGAAATTATCCGAAGGATGAGTGTCTTATTCAAAGATCATTTCACCCGCGAAGGATATTATGAAGGATTCGATAAAGAGAAAAGAAGAAAGTATTTATTGGCGCTTTATAATCTAAGGCTTGATGTCTTAGATCAAAGGGCGCTCAATAAGTTCCTTCAACTTTTCACGATCTACCAACATCAGTCAAAAGCTGATGAAACAATTGCAAAGGAAATTTTCTTCCTAAAATTTCCAAGCCCATGGAGAGAGATGTTAATCAGGGAATATATCCCAAAAGCGAATGACAGCATCGCCAAAAGGATGTCTTATGTACATCAAAAGCTTTCAGAATGGTGTCAACAAGCCACCGCTCAGAAAAATCTGAAGAAGCTGCGAAGAATCAATAAAGCAACTCCTCTAAATTGCGAAGATAATGATCTTCCAGTGGTTATTGGAGGTGAGCCATCGATAACAAAAAGTAAGAGGAATAGGTACCAACCTTATTCCAAAGAAAGAAACCCAAGAAGAAAATCTTGGAAAACAAGGACAATGTGGTCTAGACAGAAGGCTAGATCCTACAAAACCGGACAAAGAAGCGGACCAGCCAGAAATAGGAGTTCATTCCAGGGATCCAGCTCAAACCGTTTCCAGGGAAGAACTCCAGCAAGAAAAACTTTCAGAAAAGCTCATACTAGAGCTAACAAAAGTTTTAAAGATTGCAATTGCTGGACCTGCGGGACAAAGGGGCACATTCAACAAATTGTCCTGACAATAAACAAAGAGGCATGCAAAAGTTCGATTCTACACCAGACATCGAAGATGCCATCTACTACCAAGAATTGGTACAAGTTTACAAGTTCGAAGATATATGATAAACATGATTTTTCAATGATTTTATAGCATTTTTGGGTGTTAATTTATTGTGAAAAACTTGATTAAAGAATATTTTTCCTATTAATTTCTATATATTTTTGATAAGTTGGAAACTTGGTATTTTTGAAGGTAGAATGGTCGAATTTCGTGCATTTGAGTTGTGGAATGAGAAGTGCATTTGATTTGAAGAAGAAATGAAGAAATGAGTTCAAGAATTAGATGACAAAAGGATGAGAACAATTTGAAGTCGCGTTCCAAGCGAATCGAAAATTATAAGGAATGGAGTAGTGTGATGCCACACGCATGCCACCTGAATGCTCCAGCGTCCCAGTAGCGTCCTGAATGCCGGTCTTCGACGCGACCTGCACGCGACCACACTCCAGTGGCATTTCTCTACTCGACGATCGATGCTACCAGGATGCTATAGCGCCTCGGTAGCATCTAGACTCGCTATTGAAGCTGTTTCTACGGATTTTGATTTTGGAAACCCATTTTTGACACCAAACCTCTGTTACTATATATATTAAAAACCCTAAGCATGAGAGGGAAGGGGGAACATCAGTTTTTAGTAGAAAACAGACATAAAGATTGAAAAAACTGGATCATCGAACTTCCGACGATTTTTGTAGTTTCATGTTTAATTTTCCATATTCTTATGTCATGATTA
>JAPKLX010000056.1:824525-902681 GCA_026898415.1 Leonotis leonurus
ATCCTTGCTAACCCATTTGAGCCTTATTAGCTGATTTATTTGTTTAGTCTTGGGTTGGGATGAAAGAATTATTTGAGAATAATGAGGAAAGTTGGAAAAAAAAAGGGAAAGATTGTTATGAAAAGAGAAATTCGTATAGTCTCATATAAGCTCTCTCTTTTATAAGCTTTGAATATTTATATGAAATGAGATGAGTTTCGCTAAAAAACCATGTTTATGTGATTTATTTCTCTATTTTGTTTGGGGACAAACAATAGCTCAAGTTTGGGGGGTTGATAAACATGATTTTTCAATGAATTTATAGCATTTTTGGGTGTTAATTTATTGTGAAAAACTTGATTAAAGAATATTTTTCCTATTGATTTCTATATATTTTTGATAAGTTGGAAACTTGGTGTTTTTGAAGGTAGAATGGTCGAATTTCGTGCATTTGAGTTGTGGAATGAGAAGTGCATTTGATTTGTAGAAGAAATGAATAAATGAGTTCAAGAATTAGATGAAAAAAGGATGAGAACAATTTGAAGTCGCGTTCCAAGCGAATCGAAAATGATAAGGAATGGAGTAGTGTGATGCCACACGCATGCCACCTGAATGCTCCAGCGTCCCAGTAGCATCCTGAATGCCGGTCTTCGACGCGACCTGCATGCGACCACACTCCAGTGGCACTTCTCTACTCGACCAAAAATGAAAGATCAAAGAAGGTTCAGCGAAGCAGTGCTTAGCTGTATCCGAGAAAATGATCTTCAAATTAAGGAAATTCATATTCTTAAGAAATATTTAATTTCTAACATAGAAATTAAAGTTCAAATGTAGGTTTCTCTTCTAGATGTTAAAAGGAAAATCTCGAGATGCTACCATGAGAATCCTTTAGCATGGTGGGGAAAGAACCAATTCAAAGCAACCTTAAAAGTAAAGCCAGAAAGGGTGCATGAGTTCGTAAGGTTCCGACCAATCCTGATGAACTTAAAAGATTAGGAGGATATGAGAATCATTATCAAGGAACACCTTGATTTAAAGTTGATCGATCCCGCCAATTCTCCTTATAGTAGTCCAGGATTTCTGGTAAGGAATCATGGTGAGATCAAAAGAGGTAAACCCATACTTGTCATTAATTACAAAGGGATTAATGATATTCTTGAGTTTGATGGATATTTTATCCCAAGTAGAGATTACCTTATTAACTGCATACGAAATGTTAAGGTCTTCTCAAAGTTTGATTGCAAATCAGGATTTTACCAGATTCGCATGGAGGAAGAAAGTAAGAAACATACAGCTTTCTCAACACCACAAGGGCATTTTGTTTGGAATGCAATGTCAATGGGGTTAGCTAATGCTCCCCAGATTTTCCAGAAGAAAATGGATAATCTTTTTAAAGATTATTTTTCTTTCATGTTTGTCTATATTGATGACATACTAATAACATCAAAAGATATGGATGAACATATCAAACATCTTTAATTATTTGCAGATGTTTGTTACAAGGAAAGATTAGTAATGTCAAAGAAGAAGGCGTAATTGCAACCCAAAAAATGGAATTTTTGGGAATCGAGATAGATGAATATGGAATTACTTTACAGGATCATATTGTACATAAGGTCCAAATTTTTTTAGAAAATTTGAAAGAGAAAAAACAACTTAAGAGTTTTCTAGGAGTGGTTAATTTTGCACGAATGTTTATCAAAAATCTTGCAAAGCACAGAAAGATCTTTAGCAGTTTGCTAAAAAAGGATGTTCCGTTCATCTGGACAGAAGAACATCGACAAAGAATGAAACAACTAAAGGAGGAATGTAGAAACCTCCCAAAGCTCTCAATACCGCAAGATGAGTACGATCTGGTCCTTTATACAGATGCGAGTGATCATTGGTGGACAGCTGTCCTAATGAAGATTACTCCATATGGAGAAGAACCGTGCAGATATTGCAGTGCCGTGCAGATATTGCAGTGGATTGTTCCCAGAAAATGAGGCCATTAGATGGCATATCAACGAAAAGGAATTCTTCGCAGTTGTGAAGGCCTTTAAAAAATGACCTTTATTTTTACTAGCAAAGAAATTTACTTTAAAAGTTGACAATACACAGGTTAAAGCTTTCCTAAAAAACAACATAGAATCAAAGTCTGAAAAGGCTAGATTACTTAGATGGCAAGCTTTCATGTCAATATTATATTTATGATATTGTTGTGTTAAAATCTCATGAAAATGTTCTTGCAGATTTTCTAACAAGGGATGGAGCCTGCTGAGATTGGATCCATCATCCTAGCCCAGAGGCATCTCCGAGAAAACCTGAAAATGCTTATTGAAGAGTGGGACGAATGCACTCTCCATGCTGATCAGATGGGAAAAATACAATCTACCGATAAGACGAAAGTCTCCGGTAGAATACGAACCTGTTTGTTGACCTATACTCAGTTAGGGTCAGCATTGGAAAAGCCAATCCTGCGGGCTTCTAGAAAACTTCTAGAAAAAGTAGAGTTTCGTGTTCCGGCACCTAAACCGGTAGAAGGAGAATCGAATACCCCTCTAGCAAGTTCTAAGTCAGTGGAGTCTGAACCACTAGCTCAAGAAAAAGATGATGCAAAGGCTTCACCACTTGAACCATCATGTCAACCCACCACCTCTGGGGAAAAAGAGGGAGAGATTAGTCTCAGACCAATGACAGGAAAATCTGAGGCTAATGCTAACATGATTGTTTTCTCCTCCTCTGAACAGGCCTACCAAGCGAACTGGGAGAAACTACTTACAAGAGTAGGTATTAATCCTAATTCTAGCAAGGTTCATGTCTCGGAAAAATATCCACGAGTATGGATGATGTCGGGATCAAAACAATGTCAAGTAGTGGTATGAATTTGGGGCACTTGCCTCAGTTTATACTATGTCTCAATCGTTTCCATAGATCAAAGGTCTACCTCGATGGATCCAGGAAGCAGTGCATGAAACTTGGGCAAATAATGAACAACTTTGCCGAGGTGATACATTGGAGTTGTATTTCATAAGTGCAGCACCAGAACCAGCAGGGAAGGGGAATCATGAGGCCTTTCACTACATAAGGCTACGAAGACCCCGAATAGATGCCTTTAACCAAATTAAAGCACCGTCTAATGACGTTCCAATGATTGCCTCAATTTCTGATGATCAAATCACAACAAGGCGAGCATGGGGATTATGGGTCTGTCTCACGGAGATGGACAAAGTCAAGTTTCCATTCAAGTTCTTCCAGAACTCGACGAATGGAACATTCCTGTTAAATACCATGACAGGAAAAACAACCAAGTTCGCGGAGGAGTCGTTCGAAAGAAAAAGAACTCTTCTGTGGGAAAACAAGATAGCAATGAGTAAAGAAACTCATCGCAAATTCTGCAACATGGCTCACTTTGGCCATTGGGACTCCAAGATCTGTTCGGACTGTCCATCCCAACGAGAACTCGAGTTCGGAAAATGCTTCTTACCTAAACAAGATAAGAAGAAATTCCGAGCCAATGAGTATGGGGAGAAGAATACTTCTCTGAAAGGACGAGCTCCAAGGGCCCCCTCCAAAAAAGGAGGATGACCAACAAAAATAAAGAAGCCATGTGAAGGTATAGCAGAAGATGCTTTCAATAAAAGAGAGCATGTGATCGAGAAGCACCCGCCGAAAAGAAAAAGACAAAGGTGGGTGACAAAAAGAGACGTTCCACCCAAAAAGGAATTGTCGGTGTCTTCGGTGGAACAATAATGGAGACGGACCACTAACTTCAGAAAATAATTCAAGGAAGGGGGTCCGACCACTACAAGATAATTATGTTGACAGCCTTATCTGGACCCAGCTTCACGTAAAAGAAGGATCATCCACAAGATAAAGAATCCAAGACAATAATGCATAAAGGATAGGAGGCTTAGAAACTCCTATATAAACCAGACAATGGAGGAAGTTTATAGCATCGAAAAATCTTCTAAGTTTTCTTCAAAATAAACATTGTATTTTCCTTTCTAGTTTATGCGAGTTTCAATTCCAGCTACCATAGGTAGCTGAACAAGTTTGTCTCCTCCTTAAAGGAGATTTACTTATATTGTAATAAATATTATATAATTCCTTAACAAAATATCGGACTTTTGCTCATCCAATTTTGTATTTTCTTTACCAACAAAATACTGTTACGCCCCGAGTAGGAAACGAACGAGGCTGTGCTGAAGGCTGTTGAAGGAATCTACGACTGGAAACCATACGGTGCTCCGAGTGGTTGGACGTGATCCCTAAAACTTACGGTGGATAAAACCCGGTAGCCTATCGGTCAAAAAGGTATAAAGTTGGTTTACATGTTATGGAAGTGTGATGGGCTTGATAGAAATGCATGATTCATTCCATTTGAGGTATTAATTAATTTTAACTATATTAATAATAGAGAAATTATGTTAAAAAAAATTATATAAGAGTCAAAAACACATAAATTGGGTATTTTTAGATAGTTTTACAAGAAAGGGTACTTTTCACTTTTTAGTTACGAAAATGGTACTCTTCATGTATAACCCTATAATTTATATCATTCAATGAATCGTTCTAATAATATTTTTTTTATTAAAAAATGATTTTGTAAATATTATAAAAAATTTAAGATTTTTTTAGTAGGAAGAGGTTTGGTGTATAGTAAAATTAACAAAATAACAAATATTTTAATTAATTTTGTCTAAATGAAAAAATAGCAAAAAAAAATTATTGAATGATTAGTTAGGAATGACTAATACATTTGATTAGAAATGAATGATTATTACCACCTTTAATGGAATGTCAATTCCTAATTACAAAACAAACTAAGCAAACGAATGAAATGGAGGAAGGAATGATCATTCCATTCCATCCTCCATTCCATCCTACCAATCACGTCATTATTCCTTCATCCATTACAAAGCTTGATTGTAAATATTTAGAATCAAAATCACTCTCGTTCTTCATCTTCATCTTCACTGAAAACACAAGAAACACCCACCCACTTCTCCCGTTATTCAAATTACTTCACCACCAACATCGCAAATTCAAACTACTCAACTTCTCCGATCCCATTCTTTATCTTCACCACAAACACGTGTGGTATATCCGTTTTCCACACATACATAACAGTGTTTAAACGTTATATAAAATGACTATTATATATAACACCCAATGTTATTTCCATCTCGTATACTTTTGATTTCTAAAAGGTACTCCTTCAAGGAATCAAGGAATCCGTGAGCAGTGGTTGTAATTCTTGTAAATGACCAGAGCTTTCTATAGATTATGAGGAAACTTGATGAATTGGTAATAGAGCAATTAGTCTAATAGAAAATATTACAAATCAAACTTCTTTTTTTTAATCAAATTACACATATGTATGGTCATTTTGTCTTATAAAATATTCACTTTGTGGAATTTTGGATCTTCTTTCGAAACAAAAAGAGGTGGGGGTCTGGGTTAAAGGATCCGGTGAGCTTCAACAAAAATTTGTTAGGAAAGTGGGCTTGGAGAGCTTGTTAGAATCACAATATCAAAAGAGGGAAAAACTGTAAACCCTAGATCATGAACTCTACTAATAATTATCCAATGATATAATCTGAAAGAGAAACGTGAACCTGGATTCGCTATTGAGAATAACAGTAGAGGATTGGATTGGTTTGGATGTCTGATGAATCTTCCAGAGAATGGTTACGCCTGCTTCTTTCACGTTAGATCCGATGGGGGAGAAATAACGTTGAGTTACATAACTCCTCTGGGGACCATCCATCCCTTTATATATTAAATATATCTTTATCGTAATTATAAGTCAGCCCCTCAATGATTATTATAATTACATGTAGGGTCATACACTTTATATAATAGCAATTAATACATTATTTAATTATATATGTGACCACTTAATGATTAATTAAAATTAATCTAACAAATCTCCCACTTGGGCACAATATATAAAACTTGACAATGTGTTACAATTGAATACGCATATAAATTGAAGTGCTATTATACGTTGTGTATCTTTAACAATCTCGTCCATTAACTACACTCATACAAGGACTAAAGCAGCGTCGTCAAATCCTGCTCGACTATGCCAATAGTAATCACATGCAAAAGTATAATCAAACGACATAGATCATATGGTATAACGAAAATCAGATGAAACATCTATTTTTGAATGGTCCTCTTTAGACCTTTAAACTTTAGGCGAAGGTTACTGAATGCAAAATAAATGACTGAAACTTTAAACTTGATCAAGAAAATAATTTCATTAAAGGAAGTGAATGCATTACAAAGAAATGTCTGAAGTATCGCTAAGCACTAAAATTACAACTACCACTGAATCTATACTACGTCATCCAATGATGACACACCCATGCTAGCTACATGCTCATGAAAGACCTTGGGCATTAAGCCCTTAGTAAACGGATCCACTATCATGGAGTCAGTTCCTATGTGCTCAATCGATATGAGTTTATTTTGCACATTCTCTTTTACAACGAGGAACTTGATGTCAATGTGTTTTGACTTCAAAGAGCTCATGTTGTTATTGGAATATAAGACTGTTGATCTATTATCACAGTAAATCTTGAGTGGTCTTTCGATTGTATCCACAATTTGCAGCCCACTGACAAAATTTCGCAGCCAGATTCCGTGATTTGTAGCTTGATAATATGCTATGAACTCTGCTTCCATGGTGGAAGAAGCTACAAGTGTCTATTTGACACTCTTCCAGGATATAGCTCCCCCAGCTAGCAGATAGACATATCAAGTGGTGGATTTCCTATTGTCTTGGCATCCAACAAAGTCAGAATCTAAGTATCCGACGACCTCCAAGTGATCTGACTTTCTGTAGACTAGCATGTAGTCTTTTTTTCTCTTAGATATCTTATAACCCTCTTGGCTGCTATCCAGTGAGTCATTCCAGGGTCACTTAAGTATCTACCTAGCATCCCGACTATGTACGCAATATCTGGACGTGTACATCCCTGAGCATACATTAAATTTTCTATTGCCGAAGCATAAGGAACATTCTACATTTCCTGAATTTCAAGGTTAGTTTTAGGGCATTGAGTGAGGCTAAACTTTTCTCCTCTAGCAATAGGGGTATCTCGTGGTTTACAACCTTGCATGTTAAACCTCTTAAGCACTTTATCGATATAGTCTCTTGTGATAACCCGAGAACACCCTTACATCTGTCACGGTGTATCTGAATTTCAAATACAAAAGAAGCTTCCCCAAGATCTTTCATCTTAAAGTTCTTAGAGAGAAATCTCTTGGTATCCTGAAGGAAGCTCATATCGTTCGAGGCAAGCAAGATGTCGTCCACATAAAGGACCAGGAAATTAAATTTACTCCCACTGAACTTGTGAAACACACAATCCTCAACTATATTCATCTCAAGCCCGAATGAGAGAATAACTTCATGGAATTTGTGATACCATTGACGAGAAGCTTGTTTGAGCCCATAGATGAGTTTCTTTAGTTTACAGACCATTTCCTTTGACTCTCCTAATTCGAAGTTCTCTGGTTGCTACATATAGATTGTTTCTTTAATATCTCCATTGAGAAACGCAGTCTTAACATCCATCTAATGTAGCTCAAAATCAAAATGAGCAATAAGTGTCATGATTATTCTGAATGAGTCTTTCGATGATACTGGAGAGAAAGTCTCAAAATAATCAATGTCTTCTTTCTGAGTATAGCCTTTAGCTACAAGACGAGCCTTATATCTCTTCGCACTACCATTTGCATCCCTTTTGGTTTTAAAAATCCATTTACAACCCATGAGTTTTGCACCTTCTGGCAATGGGACAAGTTCTCAAACTTGATTGTCGTGCATAAACTTATACTCTTCATTCATGACATCAATCCACTGAAGAGAGTGTTCATCTTGCATTGTCTGACGAAAATTGATTGGATCATTTTCCATCAATCCATTATGTTCCTCAACTTCCATGAGGTAGATTTCATAATCCTCAGGAATGACACTCTGCCTTTCTCTAGTGGATCTCCTTAATTGCACTGGTTCTTGAGGTTGCTCTTGAGGTTTTTGAGTTTGATCAATCTGAATGGGGATATCCTCAATGATATCAGGTTGAGGTCATCAAAATCTGCTTCTCAAGTAATGACAGGAAAAGGAACCTGAACACTACTAGAAGCAGTAGTAGGATTCAAGTTTGAATCCTCCTCAAATGTGATATCCCTAATTCTATTTCTTCCCCAAACTACTCAAATACCTCAAAGAAGGTTGCAGTTTCCGTCTCAAATATGTTTCTAGTTGTGGGATCATAAAACTTATAGCCCCTTGAATACTCAGAGTAGCCAATAAAATAGCTGCTAACTGTTTTGGCGTCCAATTTCTTTTCATGAGGCCTGTAAGGCTTCGCTTTAGCTGGACAACCCCAAATATGGAGGTGATTAAGACTGGGCTTCCGGTCAGTCCAAAGCTCATAAGGCGTTTTAGCATGTTTAGGATGTAAATTGTTGTCTTAAGTGCTTCTCCCCAGAGAGAATCAGGTAAGGTAGAATGAGCAATCATGCTCCTCACCATGTCCTTAAAAGTCTTGTTATGTCTCTCAGATACACCATTCATGCTTGGTGAGCCAGAAATTGTATACTGAGGGACGATTCCACATTTCTCTAGGAATTTAGCAAAGGGTCCAGAACATTGTTCACCTGATCCGTCATATCAACCGTAGTATTCACCACCACGATCAGATCTGACAGCCTTAATTGTTTTGTTGAGTAGATTCTCAACTTCAGCTTTATAATCCTTGAACACGTCTATGGACTGACTCTTCTCATGAATAAGATATAGGTAGCCAAAGCGTGAGAAGTCGTCTATAAAGGAAATAAAATATTGTTGACCATTCCAAGATGCCAAAGGAAAAGGTCCACAAATGTTAGTATGTATTAATTCCAGGACTTCTGTAGCTCTGTAGGCTCCTAATTTCTTATTCTTGATCTGTTTTCTCTTGATGCAGTCAACACAGACATTGTAGTCTGCGAAGTCAAGCGAATCAAGAATTCCATCAGACACAAGCCGCTCAACTCTATTTCTAGATATGTGACCTAGGTGTTTGTGCCATAATGAAGCTGAATTTTCTTTATTTAATTTTCTTTTAGTACCTCTTGATTCAATATGCAGGTTTTCATTATAGGAAGAATTAGTTTCCAACAAATATAGATTGTCAAAAGAATTCAAATAACCAGTACCAATAATAATTGAATTAAAAGACAATGTAAATTGTTTATTCCCAAATGAACAACAATAACCAAATTTGTCCAATAAAAAAACATAAATCAAATTTCGTCTAAAAGACGGTAGAACGAAGGTGTCTTTCAAATCCAAATAACTACCAATTCCTAATAACAATCTAAAGTCGCCTATAGCTTCAACTTCCACCAACTTGCCATCTCCAACATAGATGTATCTTTCACCATCACTAAGCTCTCGGTAGCTCAAGCAACCCTGCATATAAATACTTATGTGAGTAGTAGCACCAGAATCTATCCACCAAGTATTTCTAGGTACTGAAGTTAAATTAACATCAGAACAGACAAAAGTGTAAACTGTACCTTTCTTAGCATGCCAGGTGTGATACTTTGTATAATCCTTCTTCACATGATCCAGTTTCTTACAGAAGAAACAACTTTGATCCTTATGTTGGTTCTTTTGAGTCGGAGCTTTAGCAGCTTCTTTTTCGAAAGGCCTTTTCTTTTCCTTTCCCTTAGAGGTTGTTGTCACGTGGGCACTTTACGCACAAATGAAGACTTTAGGTCCTAGCTAATGGTCAAGATGTTTAATCCCATCCTGAGATACCAAGCACAACACCAATGTCTATCCTTTGGGCCTCAACATTGGCTGCAAGCGGTACTCTCGACGCAGGGATCAAATGTTGACAGTAAAGTCGTGTCGAGCAACAAGAAATCTTTGGACTGTCTTATTGATCACACAAGGTCAATCTTGATAACTGTCACACATTTATCCCTACAGTATGCGTAACAACTCTGTCAGTTGCGGACCTACCTTTGGATCGATCGGCAAACGCATGAGTTGAAGACACAAACAACCATATATAGGGTTAGATGCATTAGTTTACATAAAAGAGATCGAGTTCGGCGACCCGGGCCGGGTAGCCGAAGTCACGAAAATTTTCCAAATTTTGCGAAAAAACGTGAGAACAGTACATAATTTCATGTTTGATCGAGAGAACAAAATAAATTATATAGAAAATCATTCCCCCACAAGAATTGAACAATAATCCCATGGAATGCATCATAATCAATTCAATTTCATGATACAGACATAATGAATAGAAATCCTCATATATATATATATATATATATATATATATATATATATATAATTGTATCAATATGCAATATGCGTACTGAATGGTATATTAAATGGATTAAAAAAAATGAAACCCCTTAATTGATTCTCAATTGACACAGCATGCAATTCATAATCAATCATTCAGTACCACATCTATATATATTATAAAGCAAAATCTTCCTTCATTAGTTTTCCCGCCAAAACTTCACTTCATCAAATATATTTTAATTAATTATCACATCTCAAATGCTTTATAACTTAATTAATAAAATAATATTATATGAGGTAGACTTTTCAATTTCCAAAGCAAAAAACTTTTAGCTTCCAAATTTCCATCAAACCACTTTTATGCGTTTTTTTTTTAAAATTCTCAGTTTTCAAATGCTTTATAAGTTCAAGATTTATTATTATTTATTTAGAAATTGATGTAAAAATTTTACTCCTAATATAAAATTTTAAGACCTTTCATATTCCAGAATACAAAGAGACATTTCATTATAATTATGCAAAGAAACAAACAACATACACACTTCTGCAAATTTAGAAACAAGACTAGAGAGAGCTCCCAAGGTAATTTCCATTGTAAAAAAAATTAAACTACTATGTTTATTGCCTATGTATTTTTCTGCAAATGCAATAGATTTAGTTTGTGCAAGAATTTTTAGTGTTACTATCATATGTATTTCATGTGTGTATTATAATGTTATTTCATGTGTGTATTATAATATATATAGACAGTTATGGAGTCAGTAAAAAGAATCATGCAAGCAGGTCTGGTTTTTTCCATATTTGCAACACACGCCATTCAAATCCTTTGTCCAAGAATGATTTCACCGCAACCAATGGAAGAAAACCCTTTTCCCCCTCCTTTCTCTGTAGACACGTTCAAGCCATCTATCTCTCTATGTGTATTAATTAATAATATTATAACTGAACCATGTTTATAATGCAATCAGAAGCTACTCCAATCTGACATTGATATAGTAGTTATATCCAGTGAGCGCTTATGACCTGCAATTTTGTAAGCAATCTAAAACGAGTAGCGTTAGATGCTTCACATGGTTTGCCATGTGAATCTAGAAGCGACTTTGTCATGCTATTTCCAGCTCCTAGATTAAAAATCACATCAAGTTAAATTTTTTTAACTCTATATCTAAACTTATTGCCTTCAATTGTGGTACTATAGAAACAAATAAAACATAAATTTGACCTGCAGGTACTTCTCCCAGAGGTATCCCTAATTGCATTATTTCAATCCTCCCTCATGAGCTATCCATTTTGCACCTAAAAACTCTCTGATGACCTGCATTGTAAACTACATTTAATAACTAAGAATTTTATGTTATTTCTGTTGATGGGATACTAAAAAACCTAGGTAACCAACATATTTTTGTTTATATGGCAAAAACTACAAACATCAAAACCATGTTTATCACTTATAAGAAAATACTCCAATCTGGCAGTGGTAATATAATACTATATCATAGTTTGGATTGTACATGAAATTGATAACATATGAAGAATCTTATTATTTAGCTCCCACCACTTCTAAATTCACAGTTCGAGAATTTTATACTCCCTCATCCTATTTATATTGTATAACGTTTTAAGTTTTTGAATTATTTGCATGAAAGTACCAACTATATCATCAATCATTAAATGTCATTCTACATGAAAGTACCAAGTATATCCTCAATCATTAAATGATCAATATAAATTTTATACTACTATGTTTATATTTGTCTCTTCCCTTATTTATCAGCTATAATGTCCATTCTAAAAAATCTTAAACTACTATATTTTTTGGCTATGTTTTCCTACTAAATGTCATTCACTTTACTACTTTTTGAATTATTTGCAAATTAAATGTCATTCACTTTACTAACATGATTTTTCATTATATGACAGCAGGTCATTGCTCTACGAAAATACTCGAGCCATGGTTGAGTGGTATACCTTCAATGATCTCAATCCTCTATCTAAAATTCCTACAACAAAAAGAAGATGTGTTAGATGTTACAAAGTGCCTTCAAATAATCTAAAAGTTTTAAAAAGTCTTGACTTGATACTACATGACAAAGAGGTATATATATATTTTTTTAATTTTGCAGTAGAAATACATTAGTATATACATAACATATTCATTATGTACAAGTGCAGGGAGATCGCTTTCACTTCACCATAAATCATGCAATGATTAAAGATTTCAAGGCGGTATTCAAGGAGGGGTTGATATATAGCATACAAAATTTCCTGGTCATTCAAAACAAAGGTTACAGAGTCACACAACACAAGTTTAAAGGACTTTTCTTGAAAAAAACAATTGCTCGTGTTGAGGAGGATTCAACCTTTCCAAATAAGATTTTCTCCTTCAAGACTTTTGAAGAAATTGAAGCCATGAACATTGTTGAATCAGTCTCATTTGGTAACAAATTTCATATTCATTTTTAAAACTAGATTATTAGTAAAGCTAAAACTTATATATTTTACTTTTGACATTAAATTTTCAGATGTTATAGCTAAGGTGGTGTTCTATAGTGGGCCAAAAGAAATAACAACTCAGAATGGGGCAAAGCGAAAGTTAATAGATATGATTTTGGAAGATACAAAGTATGTCATTCTTAAAAAACATTCTTACTTAATCTTTATTTTCATTTACCATATTTATATTTTAATGTTGTGAAGAGGAAAGAGGCTTGACTGCACTATATGGGAGGAATACATAAATGAATGCAAGAATGAATTTGAAAAGCATAATCAAGATATCAACATTATCATCTTGCAGCTTTGTAGGCCAAGCATGTACAAAGGTAATAAAATTGTTATGCATTTTATAAGTCGATCTTTAATGTTATTTACATTTAAAATATGCATGATATTTACACTTTTTACATCTGTTATATATTATTTTCATTTCAGTGTAAAAAAATCATGTTACACCAGTATGTGAACCATATAATAGAGCACATTTGTTGTTTAAATTTATTCAATGATATATCTACACATTATGAACCATGAAACAATGAATTTAACAGGTACAATGCAAGTAAGCAATGGTTATAATCACACCAAAATTTTATTAAATCGTGATTTTCCTGAGATGCATGATTTCAAACAGAGGTATGTTTGTAATATTTTATATATTTTATAGGTTCAATATTTAATTCTTTTATGTACTTTACAAATATTCAGAATGGAAGTTAATTTATTTTTCATGCAGACTTTTGCCGGATTCAGATCACAGTACCTCACATGGTACAAGCTCAAGTATAATTGAGAATCCTTCAAGTGGAGTCAAATTTCTATCAACTATCCAAGAATTGTGTAAAGTTACTGAGGTTCAATAGCTAATTCATTATTTCATGATGATTCACATTTTCATGCCTTATTTTAATTTCTTATATCTATATATTATTTATATAGGGAGGCACATTTTGGATATGTGGGACAGTGATGCATATAGATATAAGTGATGATGGATGGTTTTACATTGCATGCAAAAAATGTCACACTAAATTGAAAAAAGTGGAGAATAGTTTTTTTTGTAAGAAGTGCAGCAACACCAATGCTTCTGGAACCATGCGCTACAAGCTAAAAATCTTTGTTGCTGATGAATCTGGGAGTGAAACATTTCTATTGTGGGATAGAGAGTGTGTGCAAGTCATTGGGATGCCTGCTGCAGAACTAAATGATACGCTGAAAGAGGTATATGTCATAGTTTTAATAATCATATTGAAACTCATAAAATTATACTAACTTATAAATGTTTTATATGTTATTTATGTTATTACTTAGGGAGATGATATTGGAGATCTACCTAATGAGATTGAGCAGGCACTTCTGAATAAGAAATTCATGTTCAAGTTTAAGGTTGACACTAGGGAAGCTTGGAAATATCACTCTATCTTCAAGTTAACTGACGATCCTACGTTTATTGCTACATGCACTGACAAGAACAACAACACCCAAGAATCAGATTCGCTATCAATGTTGGAGAGTTCAAATGCTATTGTGGGTGAAGAGACACCTGATATTTCAAAATCAAAGTTGAAAATGCCAAGTGAATTGATGGATGATGACTCAACAAATAGACTTCTGATGGATGAATTTTCCACAACCAAACCATCCAAAAAGCGAAAAATTTCAGTTAAGAAGGAGAAAGATTGAAAGCTTTCATGAAGTTCCTTTTGTTTATTAGGTAGCTATATTATATATGAAAGTTTGTATGTTCCCACAAAATCTTGTGTATTTTTGGATCTCACTTGCATGGTATGAGGATAAATGTAAACCTCAAGATATTTTGGTGTATTTTTTTGGAAAACTACTATGGTTTTACTTGATATGTATTTTATTGATGGGAAACATGATTAATATAATTATATATGTCATTTATGTATACTGATATATTATATATGTTTATGAATTTAAAATTGTTATGCATTTATTTTTAATGGACAGAATCCTAGATTGGATTGGAAAACACTATAGCTTTAGAAGAACATAATGTAATAAAGAAGAAATGAGGATATCAGGTCGAGATCAATTCTTAAATTATTCAAATTTAATACATATTTGTAAAAAAAGTACTCCAGAGTTATATTATATAATTAGTACTAATATTAAAAAAAATATATATGTGGTTCTCATTAAAAGTATTATATAAATAATTTTGAGAAATTAATGGATAAATAAATAAGTAATCATTAGGCCTAAATTTTTGGAATAATTTTATTGTTTATTTCGTTCATTCATTTTTCAATTGTAATAATCGGATATATTATAACCTTATCTTTATAATTTAAATATTTTGAGAGTGATTTTACAAAATTACTTAAAATACCAACTTAAACACAATAATCAATATATTATTATGCTAATTAAATTAGTAAAAAAGATTAAATCATAAATAGAAATTAAATAATAAACTACTGTGTATATAAAATTTGAATGGGTTGATTGAGGATCCATGAAAATATTAGCAAAAAGTTGAGTCATGCATTCGAAAATGATTATTATTTGGGCCTTCTTTCAATTATCAACTAAACACTTCTACTTTGCTTCCAATTGAATTGAATTTGAGGCTAATTTTGAAGGTCCAAGTTTGTTTTTTTCGAATGAAGTAACAGATACAGTAATGAATTATTATATTATATAGAAGATAGACCTTTCATTTTCCAAAGAGTAGTCTATTAAAGAAAATATTCCATAGCATTTACAGAACTTCTGCCAACAACCAGGAAATATCCCCAACAACCAGGAAATATCCCCAGAGTTTAACGATACCATAATGAATGCAAATTAAGATTTTGAAGAAAGGTGACTCAATCTACACTATCAAGAAATACAAGTTCATAAACTTCAGTTTCAAGAAAGAGTATGAGGAAGATCACGAAGTCTACGACATTGGGGAAGCAAAAGAAGATAAATCAGGGAAGTGAAGGTAAGCTATAAGAACACAGAGAAAATTTTTCAATAGACGTGTACCTTTTCCTTTTATCTTCTTAAAGTTTTAGTGAAACTCATTCGCTTCCTATTTTCTCAATATCTTAAAGTTTCAGTGAAACTCATTCGCTTCCTATTTTCTCAATATCACATGTGATTGCCATTCTTCAGTAATTTTGTACTCTGTAACTGTAAAGATGGAAGATAAATATAATAATGAGAAAATATTACTAACAAAAAAATTAAAAGATCTACCCAAAGAATTATATGTTGTTGTATTCTCTCCAATTTCACCTTCAAATAATTTGATCTAGACAATAATTGAAAAAACATATCACCATACCTTGGAGAAATAGCTTCAAAAAATTATATTCACCACAAAAGAAGTTCAGATTTAGAGCAAACATAAATGTTTGTTACAGAAAATTAGAGTAGAGTAGAGGATAAAAGAGAAAACTTGCATACTCCAAGTATTGACTATGGCTAACAGCAATGTGTCGGTGGTGCGGTGTCCCCATCACAAATCAATGCCACATAAATATAATTATTTTATTTCCCTTGATAAATTATTTGCCAAACTCAATTATAAACCTTCTGGATTTAAACAAACTGTAAAATATACAGTCAAGAAAGTAAGAAGCTGCATTTAACACGAACCCATTTCCTCTGTGGACGCCGACAGCCTTACAAAGCGGTGCCTGATGAAATCTACGCCTATTAGCTATCTGAAAAGATATACTAACCAATCAAATTATATTCACCACAAAAGAAGTTCAGATTTAGATAGAAAATTATATTCACCACAAAAGAAGTTTAGATTTAGATAGAAAATTTTGCTGAAAAGTTACAGAGGAATTGCATTAGGGAAAGAAAGAAAGACGAAAGGAAGCGGCTGCCATTTAGGGCAAACATAAATGTTTGTTTCATTTTCTTATTCAATCTTCTTTCTTGGGCTAACTTTTACTTTGCCAATTAATTTAGCCCATAAAAGCACATACTTATGGACCATCACTTAATTTCCAAGTTATTCGGTTATTTGAGTATAGTAATTAGTTTAAGCCATAAACAACTAAATGAAATAAATTTATTAATAAAATGAGATTATAATTAATTACTATCCAATATCAAAAAATATAATTATTGCAAACTAAACTAAAATAATATTACATGTGGCAATCACACATTTTTCCTTAGATATAATTCTTTTCTTAATCATGTAATGTAATGAATCATTATTTGTGAACTTTATTGCTATTTGTATAATGAATACGTATGGGTGTAGATTCTAGATTGAAATAAAATATTTTATCTTGATTAGGGAAAGATGAAGTTTGCTATTCTTACTTTCAATTATTTACTATGGCATTTAGGTGTATAATATTGCAAGAAAGATTATACTAAATTTTATATCAAGATTGGCTTTGGGAGTTGAGAAAGTAAAATATGTGTGAGTGTGACAATAACAATTAGGGAGAGATGAGGAGAAGCTTTTTGTGTTTATTTTCTTTCATTTTATATTGATTTTTTTAATGCAGCAAAATTAGAATGTGATAAAATTATTTAGAATCATATAATAAATAGATTGTGATGTATGCGTGAAATTTAATTATTTCATTAAAGGATAATTTTAAATATAGTCATCAAATCTCTCTTTATATCTTCTATTAAATATATGTACTGTTATGCCTTCCTCATAGCCTCTTTATTATTTATGTGAAAGCAAAAATTGCAAAGTTTTGTTTTTAAATTAGTTTATTGTCCATCAAAATTCGACGGAATTAATATGTTATAAAATTTATAATTTTAATAATCTTTGACTATAAAATATTGTACTTATTGAAAGATAATGTGTTGGGTTTATTTTGTTACTACAGATACTCCTATTATTTCACCTCCGCAAAAAATGTCACCTATAAGTTTGTTGACTTGTCACACAAGACAATTTTGTGATTCATTTCTCCAAAATGAATCTGGGGGACCTTCTACAATACCTTCCAATGATATAGCAAATGGTAATTCTTATTTTTCATTTTCTATTGTAAATATTGGTATTATGATGCATAAGTATAAAAAAAATTTCATCTTATATATATTTTATTTTTGTCAGATCATCAGGATTCTGAAGATAATGCTTCACGTACTACAAATGGTAAATGCATATCTCTCATTACAAGATAAATATATTGTATAAAATGTATATTATTTTTTAGTATATAATATACATATGAGCATTTGAATTTCATTATATTTGTTTATCCATTGCTCAAACTAATTGTATATTATTGTAGAATATTGGGATATCGGCGATCCAATATATTCATGTGAATTTTGCAAAGCGTTCTTTTGGTATGAAGAATGATTAAATAAGAGCTACAAAGCCAAAAATCCAAAGTACTCCCTTTGTTGCTTGAGTGGCAAAATCGAGCTTCCACAAATGAATAGACCTCCAAAATTGTTGGAGAACTTGATATTTGGGAGTGATGCTAAAAGCAAACATTTTCTTGAAAATACTCGCTCTTACAACAGTATGTTCAGTTTTACGTCAATGGGAGGAAAGATAGATACAAGTTTGAATACCGGAAGATCACCACCCATGTTCCGGATGCATGGCCAAAACTATCATTTAATTGGAAGTTTGGTGCCACCTGAAGGTTCACTACCCAAATTTGCGCAACTTTATATCTATGATACACAAAATAAAATTTCAAATCGTCTGAACTCTGTAAGGTTAGACTCATTTAATTAAAACTTTGACTTTATGAATTGTAGTTCAATTTATTTATTTTATTCATAAAAGTAATCACTTCTGTTATTATTTCGTTTTAACATTTCTAGGCAAAATGGAAATGTCAATAAACTTCATGCTGAAATTGTTGTTGACATTAAGAATATGTTGGATGATAAAAATGTGCTGGTAAAGTCATTCAGAATGGTAAAAGAGAAGTATGCAGAGTCTCAAACATGTGACATAAAGTTGAGACTAATTAGCAAAAGAGGAAACGACGCGAGGCGATACAATCTTCCTTCTGTATCTGAAGTAGCTGCATTGATTGTCGGTGATTTTGATGAATCAATACATGAGAGGGATATAATTGTCCAAACACAAACAGGCCAGTTGAAGCGCATAAATGAGTTACATGCATGCTACCTTCCATTGCAATATCCCTTATTATTTTCATATGGTGAAGATGGTTATAGAGAAGATATACCTTTTTCTAACTCAAGATCATCAAATGGAGATAAATGGAAAAGGGTAAGTTTGAGAGAGTTCTTCTCTTATAGGTTGCACGAGAGACAAAATGAGACATCAATTTTAATGTCAACCAAGAGATTATTTCAACAATTCATTGTTGATGCATATACTATGGTAGAGTCTAGCAGACTGTCATATGTGCGGATGAATCAAAAACAATTGCGGGCAGAAATGTACAAGGGGTTAACTAATGCACTTATCAGAGGAGACAATGACCCAACTAGGCATGGAAAACGGATAATTCTGCCATCATTTTACACTGGTGGACCTCGATATATGATTCAAAACTATCAAGATGCAATGGCCATTTGCAGATGGGCTGGATATCCAGATTTTTTTTATCACATTCACTTGCAATCCGAAGTGGCCAGAGATAGTTAGATATGTTGAGGAAAGAGATCTGAAATCTGAAGATCGTCCCGACATAATTGCTCGAGTTTTCAAGATTAAGTTAGATCATATGATAAAAGACTTGAGAAAAAACAGAGTATTTGGGAATGTCATAGCAGGTAAATAAATTTAGGATGAATTTTAATATTTTGATATTAATTTTTAAATATTTAAATAATTTATTTAATGATTTTATATATTTTGTAGTTGTGTACACCATTGAATTTCAAAAGCGTGGATTGCCTCATGCTCATATCTTGCTATTTTTGGCCAAAGAAGATAAGCATCCAACGCCAGAAGATATTGATAAAATTATTTTGGCTGAAATTCCAGATCAAAAAATTGATGTCAATTATTACAAAGCAGTGCAAGATTTTATGATGCATGGTCCTTGTGGTGCAGCAAAAAAGAACTCTCTGTGTATGTCCAACGGTCGTTGCACTAAATATTTTCCAAAGAAGTTTATTGAAAGAAGTTGTGTGGATGAAGATGGATATCCAGTTTACAAACGACCTGACAATGAGAGATATATAGAAAAAGGAGCAGTCCATTTGGATAACAGATATGTAGTGCCTCATAATCGATATCTTCTTATGAAATATGGTGCTCATATAAATGTTGAATGGTGCAATCAATCTCGATCAATCAAGTATCTGTTCAAGTATATAAACAAAGGTCATGATCGAGTGACAGCATCTTTCTACCAAGATGCAGAAGATGATCACGTTGAAAGAGATGAGGTTCAAATGTATTATGATTGTAGATACATATCACCTTGTGAGGCAGCATGGATAATATTTATGTTTGACATCCAGTATAGGGATCCTCCTGTCGAGCGCTTGGGCTTTCATCTCCCAGGAGAACAAAGTGTAATATTTACGGATGATGATCCAGTAGATGTTGTACATGATAGGCCTACCGTAAGGCAAAGTATGTTTTTGGGTTGGATGGAAGCAAACAAGAAATATCCAGAAGCAAGAGATTTGACTTATGCTGAGTTTCCAACAAAATTCGTCTAGAAGAAAGATAGTAGAGAATGGTGTCCGAGAAAAAAACAATTTGCAATTGGGAGATTAGGTTATATACCTCCTGGATCTGGAGAATTATACTATGAAAGATGCTTATTGAACATTGTTCGTGGACCAACATGTTTTGAAGATATTAGAACATTAAATGGTGTCCAGTATATTACTTTCCGAGATGCTTGCTATGCATTGGGACTTCTAGATGACGACAAAGAGTACATTGATGGAATAACCGAAGCAAGTCAATGGGCATAAGCTTCTACTTTGAGAACTCTTTTTGCGTCATTGTTGGTTTCATGTTCCCTTGCCAGGCCCGAAAAAGTTTGGGACAGTTGTTGGACTTATTTGTCTGAAGATATTTTATATAACCAAAGAACTTTTCTTCAACATCCAGGTATTTTTTTTATTTTCTAACTTATTTTTTCCTATATATTTTTTTTACATAAAACAAGTGCTATAAATTTCAAAATTAAATTCTTACAGATTTGTTATTGAATGAGGATGAAATCAAAAATTATGCACTGGTCGAGATTGAAAAACTAACACGCAATCTGGGAAGGAGCTTGCGAGAGTTTTCAACCATGCCATTTCCAGATGAAGGATTTTTTGAAATGAATCAAAATCGATTGATTATTGATGAGCTAAAATATGATCGTGATGCCCTTCGGATGGAATACCAACATTTCTTGCAAAAATGTACTGATGAGCAGCGTCATGTCCATGACACAATTCTAAATGCAGTGAATTCTAATTCTGGTGTATGTTTTTTGTATATGGATATGGAGGTACCGGCAAAACTTTTATTTGGAAGGGATTATCTGCTGCTTTGCAATCAAAATGAGAAATTGTTATTAATGTTGCTTCTAGCGGAATAGCTTCGCTCCTTTTACCTGGAGGAAGGACAGCGCATTCACGTTTCAAAATTCCTATCAATCCAAATGAAGAGTCAACATGCAACATAAAACAGGGAAGCGACTTGGCAAATCTAATTATAAGAGCGAAGCTCATAGTTTGAGATGAGGCACCTATGATGCACAAATATTGCTTTGAGGCATTGGATAGAACCTTGCGTGACATAATGCGTTTCTCATGCTCAACAAGCACTGAAGTTCCATTTGGAAGAAAGACAATTGTGTTTGGTGGGGATTTTCGTCAGATATTACCTATAATTCCTAAAGGTACCAGAGAAGTTGTTGTACACGCAACTATTAATTCATCGTATCTGTGGAAAAGTTGTGTTGTCCTAAAATTAACAAAAAATATGCGACTTCAGAATGGGTCCAACGATGAGGAGTCAATTCAATTGAAACAATTTGCAAATTGGATAGCGAGTGTAGGGGATGGGACAATCGGAGGTCCAAATGATGGTGAAGTGGAAATTCAGCTAGAAGAAGACATTCTCATTCAACATTCTGGGGATCCTGTGAGAGCTATTGCTAATGAGATTTATTCTTCATTACAAATATGTGAGGAAAATTCGCAATATTTAAAAGAACGGGCCATTGTAGCACCTACTTTAAATGTTGTTGAGTCCATAAATCAATACATGGTTTCATTGAATGAGTGTGAAGGTAAAGAATATTTGAGCTCAGATAGTATGTGCACCACAGAGTCAACTTCTTCTTTGTTTCAAGACATACACACTCTTGAGTTTTTAAATAGTCTTAAGTGTTCTGGTATCCCAAATCATGAGTTATACTTGAAAGTTGGAACTCCAATCATGCTTTTGAGGAATATAGATCATGCAAATGGTTTGTGCAATGGGACAAGATTAGTGCTTTCAAGACTTGGGACGCATATATTAGAAGCCAAAGTTATAACCGGTGAAAATGCAGGAGATAAGGTTCTCATTCCAAGAATGTCACTAACACCGGCTGATCCAAGATTACCATTCAAATTTCAGAGAAAGCAATTTCCCCTGATAATCTCTTATGCAATGACGATCAACAAATCGCAAGGTCAATCTTTGTCCCATGTTGGTTTGTTTTTAAAAAAACCTGTTTTCAGTCATGGACAACTGTACGTTGCAATTTCACGAGTCACCAGTCGAATAGGTTTGAGAATCTTGATTTGTAAAGATGAGGATGGTTGTGATGTAACCAGTACTACAAATGTTGTGTATAAAGAAGTACTCCAAAAGTTATGATAATTTTTATGATTATTATTTCTATTGAATTTTCTCAATTACTTAGCATCAATTTTAATTCAATAACTTAATTGATTTTTTTTAATATTCTATTAAAATATATGTACTAATTTAATTTTCAGTTGAGTTAAATAAAAAATTTATATGAATAAAATATTTTAAGTTGAAAAATACTTGATAGTTTACTTCATGTCTTAAAAAGAACCTCTTAAAAAAATTAGCCGTATTATAAAGATGTACGAGAAAATATAATTATTTTAAACATTGAAAATAAAATCTTTTATTTAATAGTATATAGTTTATTTTAAACATTGAAAATAAAATATTTTATTTAAAATATATTTCTATACATATATCATAAGATATAACCTAATATAAATTATTAATGTGATAATCTATATATATATATATATCAAAAATATTTCGTATATTATAAAAAAAATATTTTTTGATTTATTATTAAAAGTTAGCAAATATTAATTATTATAAAAAAAAAATTAAATAACATAAAAGATACGAAAAATGCTACTCGTGCATAGCACGGGAGCATCACTAGTAATTATTCAAAACAATAAGTTAGAACTGTCTAGATTTGCGTGCATAGCAATTAACAAATTCAAACATCATCCACACGAATTAGTAAAAGGAGATGCAATCATTCCACACAAATTCAAACACCATCCACACGAATTTGAAAATTTCATAAACAACGAAAGAAAAAATGAATATTCAATTATCAGCCAAACGAATCAAAATTAAACCGAAGGATTAACAATATAGATCGCATAACAACATAATCCCAGATAATTATCACATAGAGTGGCTCTGATACCACTTGTTAGAATCATAATATCAAAAGAGGGAAAAAACTGTAAACCCTAGATCATGAACTCTAGTAATAATTATCCAAAAATATAATTTGAAAGCGGAAACGTGAACCTGGATTCGCCATTTAGAATAATGGTGGAGGATTGGATTGATTTGGATGCCTGATGGATCTTCCAGAGAATGGTTACGCCTTTTTTTTCACGTCAAATCTGATGGGGGAGAAATAACGCTTGAGTTACGTAACTTCTATGGCGACCATCCATCCCTTTATATATTAAATATATCTTTATCGTAATTATAAGTCAGCCCATCAATGATTATTATAATTACATGTAGGGTCATACACTTTATATAATAGCAATTAACACATTATTTAATTATATATGTGACCACTTAATAATTAATTAAAAATTAATCTAGCATGTTATACCTTTTTATGACTCGTTTAGAAATAACCAATTCATAAAGGGGTTAGAATATCACATGAGGAATGAAACGAATCCAAGAATTTGGAATTACGAAAGTGGGGCACATATTGTGTTTTCTGGCTTATTTTTTTGGCAGCTATCTGACTTTGAGTCGTCTATTGGGATCTATAAATATTTTTTGATGAACGAATGGGAAAAATCTCTTCGAATTTGCCTAATATCTTCGGCATACATTTATTTTTTTCTTAGGTGGTTTGCTTTAATTTTGGTGTATTTTATATAACAAGTTTGTACAGTCCTAAAATAGGAGTGTCCCATCATTATGGACTAATGGGAAGAGATAAATCCGTGGTGATAGTTATTGGCTCCAAATCGTAAACGTTATTCTCTATTTTACTTTGACGTACGATAAATTAATAAATCAATACATATACTATATTTGATATTACTTCTGTTGATATCACTAATTTTATTATTTAATAATTGTCAAGACTATTTTTATGCAATTAAATAATGATTTTTTCCAATGAGATGATTCAATCCAGATTATATCCTCAGTCGTTTCTTGATATAAAAAATCGTTCATTTTAAAAACTAATTACAACTTTTATTATATCAAAAGCTTTTATCTTCTACTCACTACGTCCATGAAACTTTTTCCTATTTTATCATTTTCGTCCGTCCATAAAATTTCTTTCTATTTTAAATTTTACATTTATGGTAATTGGACCCTCCAAACTCTCTACACACAACTCAATTTAATATACTACATTAAGTGGGACCCAAAATTCATTAACTACACACAACACAATTTAAAACAATATATCAGATGAAATCCTAATTCCACTCACTACATATCATCATTAAAGTCAAAAGCACTACATTAAAACTCGCACTGGAACAAACTAGAAAGATGTTTCATGGACGGATGGAGTATTAGACTATGTTTATATATCAATTACACTACACAACCTTCGCAGCCCAATTATCCAAATAAAATATTATTTTCTCTCTCTTCCACCTATACAACCCAAGATAACTCAATTTCACAATTTTTCTACTTTATCCATGATTCCAACTCACAATAAAAATAATTTTCTTTTATTTGTATTCATTGTACATTATATATATACATATATTTAAAAATAAATTAATTATATTATAATTATTATTTAAAAATTTTAATTTATAATTACAAAACCAATAAATAAAATGCATTTCATATTTAATTATTAGTGCCACACTTTTGGATTCATGATTGGAAAAATGGTAGAAAATACTTTAGAAATTAGATAAAATTGAAATATTGACAAATAGGTGAGAAAATAGATGAAAATTAATTGTGTTTCAAAATATATAAATATGCTACTCTATTTATAGATAATTTAAAATCGTGAATTTTAATATATTTTATATATTTTTTTTATTAATATTATTTAAAATAATTAATATATACATATTAAACTAAGTATATTTGAGTATCGAGTAATATGGTGCCACTATTAGATAACCCAAATGAGATTGGTATGCCAATCCAATGCAATGGGTGTCATCCTTTTTATTTTATTTTTCATTTGATTTTTAACAAAATCTTTTGTCTTCTAGCTATGACACTTATGAGAGTGTCATGAATAAAGATAGTCTTATGACATAGAAAGCGTTCTCCTCAATTAACTTTAAAACTTCTATGTCTATTGAGCATGGAGTATTTAAATTTGATTTCTTGAAATTTGCAACATGAGTATTAGACCTGTTGCTTGTTTTGGCTACATTGAACACACTTACACACTACATCCACTTTGCATTGGAAAAGAACTTTGGATGGTTATTGAAATCACCATTTGAATAACTTTAGATGTGTTTGGACAGAATAAGTACATGAGCAATGCATTTTGAGCGCGAAAGTAAAGTGCAGTGTTATTTAGCTTCAATAAATCAGAAAAACATGGATTATTACGTAAACAACGTGGGGTCGAGTTTATTGATTCTCGGATACGAAGATATCAAATGGGCTACATCAAACTCACATCCATAGTAACCCATGTGTGGTATTTAAAACTTCTTCTCATTTATATTGCAAAACTTTTATATAAAATTCTTAAAGAATTAGAAGTCCTAATTTATGGCGATGTGTGATTTGATCAAATTATGATTTTACAGATTCGGAATGAGAAACTGTCATCCCAGCCAATTCAAGTGGGATGTCCTGGTTGGATCTAACATGTTACTCGATAAGAGTATCATGAAAATATTAAATAATAGATTCTTCTATTTTAAAGATGCAATTGATTAAATAAGCTTCATATATGCATAAATTTTGCTTCAGGACCCATTTTACAGTTTGATAGTCATGAATAGAGATATAATCATTTTACATTAATGATCGATGAAATATTGAATGCATATGTGATGTAATAGAACTTTTAATTAGTTCAGGAGTATCTAATGATTTTTAAGTTGCAACATAACTTTTGAATAGTAGTTTTGCATCAACTGGAAAACATCTATTTAAAATTAAAATAAACATGTGAGGAGTGCACTGGAAAGAAGCAACGAGTTTAAATGTTGGAATAGTTGAGATTTGAGAAGAGATGGCAATATCAAATTAATCCTATTCATATCGTACCATTTCTTATTTTGTTTAATACTAACAAGTAGTAGTATAAATAAGTAAACAGATAGACGGTCAAGATTATAACATAAACTAAAGGTTGAGGTTCAAACGTCCTTTTTACTTTGCCGCATTTTCTTCTTTCATTTTTCCGCTTTTTTCAGGGTGTGATATACGTGCTACATCTAGGGTTGATTGGAGGCATGTGCTATTTACGTCACTCTCTTGCAACTTCTTGCATTTCGGAGAGGTAATAATTTACATCGATACGCTAATCTAAACATTCAGTAGATAATTACCCTTTCAATCATTTTTATTATTTTTACTTTTTATAGTTTTAATGTCATGATTAGGGTAAAGAGTGTAATTGTCTTTATTGTCTTGGTATTTGAGTTTTTGTGTTTTGAGACACTTAATTGGAGATGGAGGGAGTATTTTGCTGAAGTGATTGAATAAATGAAAAAGAAGCTTAACGCGGAAGATTGATAATGAATAAAAGATGAATAGAATAAATTAGAATTTTATGTTAATTTTCTTAAAGTCTTAGTCGATTTTAATACTAATTAAAATTTTAGTAAATATTAAAATTGATAATGAATAAAATTGAAATTTAAAATAAATATGAATAAAATTGAAATTTAAAATAAATATGAATGGTAAGTTGTGATTGTATTAGTTATTATATAGATATATAGATTATAGACGAATATTGGTTGAAAATTTTAATTAATAAACAATTTATTTGATAAATTTTATAATTTACAAAATTAATTTTTTTTAATAAAAATCAAAATATATATTTTTTAATTAGTATATAATTTAAATTATTATTTCATAAAATAATTAATTAAGAAAAATTAAATAGTCATGTGTAATATTCCCTCCGTCTAGAGGTGTTCACGTTTACGGTTCGGAACCGAACCGTAATCGAACCGTCATTTCACGGTTCCGAGAATTTGAAAACAGAATCGAACCGTCATTACGGCGGTTCACGGTTCGAAACTGAACCGTGTAGGGCGGTTCTGGTTCCGGTTCCAAACCGCAGGTTACGGTTTGAAACCGTCCAAAAAATTAATACTAAATATTTAAAAATTTTGAAATATTTTTTTATTTTAATTACATACTTATGCTTATCATCATTTAATTTCATATCACATAATTAATTTTGTAATGTAATAGTAGAATAACTACGTAAAAATTTATTTTAATTTAATATTAATTATATATAATACACATATAATGATATATTAATAAAAATATAATAATAAAAAATTAAAAAAAAAGATTTTATGTGTTATTATCTCATGAATATGTTAATTGAATAACACGTTAAACACAAATACATTGATGAAATGAAATAAAATAATTAATCTATATAATTATAACAATATAAAATGAACACTAATAAATTCATATATAATATTAGGGTTTAATTAGGTTATCATCTAATTAAATTTTATTTTATTTAATTATTAATGTATTCGTAAGTTTAATATATCAATTATAAAAAATAATTATAAGAAATGACTTTATAATATATTAAATAAATTGAATTGGATAAAAAAAAGATACGGTTCCAAATAGACGGTTACGGTTCTGAACTGCCGGTTCACGGTTCTGAATTTTTGTAACCGTAACCGTACCATCCTTTACACGATTACGGTTCGAAACCGAACCGTCGGGTACGCTTACGGTTCTCAAAACCATATATTACAGTTCGGTTATGGTCCAGTTCCGGTTCCTTTGAACACATCTACCTCCGTCCATGAAACATCTTCCTAGTTTGATCAAGTGCGGGTTTTAATGTAGTGCTTTTGACTTTAATGTTAATATGTAGTGAGTGGAATTAGGGTCTCACTTTATATATTGTTTTAAATTGTTTGTGTAGTTATTGGATGTCACTTAATGTATTAATATTAAATTGAGTTGTGTGTAGATAGTGTGGTGGGTCCACTTACTATAAATAGAAAGTTTAAAGTAGAAAGAAGTTTTGTGGACGGATGAAAATGGTAAAATAGAAAGAAATTTCGTGGACGGGGGAAGTATATAGATTTCTAGTATTTATATAGGTTGAATAATTATTTAACTATTATCTATAATCAATGTGGGATAATTTTTAATAAATATTAGAATTTTAAAAAATTGATAATTAAGATAAATAAGAATGATGGATTGTGGTAATGGCATCAAAATATGGAGGATTTTAAAATGTAATATTATTATTATTATTATATATATAGATTGATGTAATCTTGCATACCAAAAATAATAATTTAAATTAATGCTGGAAATTCTAAGAATTAAAATAAATAGACATGGCTCCGATATGTATTTCTTTAGAGGTCGTTTGGTTTGTTTGATATTATTGATATGATTATCACCTTGAAATCTCTACCTTCCTATTCATAATTCTCTCTTTTTATGAATTTAGTCATTTTTTATGTCCTTTAATCACTAAAATACTTGATTATATAATCAAGTCTAATTTGATGTGATTATATAATCAAACATTTGAGTGATTAAGGGGCATAAAAATGAATTAAATTAATAAAAAGAGATATGATTATGAATAAGAATGTATAAATTTAAAGATGATAATCCTATCAATCTTATCAATCAAACCAAACAACACCTTAATATATTAGATTGATTCTCAAACAAAACTCTCGTTAGCAAGTAAAGTAAAATAAAAGGGCCTATAAATATGCCCATCTAGAATCCGCAGTTATAATCTAGTATACATGGGCTTGGGCTCTTGATAGGCCCAACAAAAAGCCCAGGATCTTTCAATCACAAACCTAACTTCTCTTTCTAGGTGTAGCGTATTATCATCCTCATAATTTCATGTACCATCATCACTCATATACAAACAAGAAAATAATAGATTACTTTGCAAGTTGGAATTCTTGCACTTTTTCTTCAGAAACATTCAGAAAAGACAATGATGACATATATGAGTTAAAGACTAAGCAACACTCTACTTTCGATTTTACAATCTTTGATTCATTTTTCTGCATATATATCGCTTGTTGGTTACATAACTAACGAACTCTCACCACCACACCTAATCTTGTTGCACCCAATCTTTGTCTGTCCTTAAACTCAAAGAAAACGAAAAGTCATGTAGGAAATCATCATCCCAATATTTCATTTTCAACATCACCATTTATACGTAGAAACCTCTCGATCGTCTCAAACCACACATGCATACACACTCGTCCCAACACGACTCATCTGATATGATATATAAACAAGAAGAGTTGTAATAAAAAGAAATATCAGAACTAAAGAAAGGAAAATAGAAAAATGAGTACAGCTAGATTTATCAAATGTGTGACTGTGGGTGATGGTGCTGTGGGGAAGACATGCATGCTCATTTCTTACACTAGTAATACATTCCCAACGGTATTATTACACTCAAAACTCAGAACCCTTTTGCATATTTGCATGCCATATTATCTATATTACACTTCTGATATTAATTTAAATTTTTATTTATTTTTCCGGCAAATTGAAGGATTATGTTCCGACTGTCTTTGACAACTTTAGCGCCAATGTGGTCGTCGATGGAAATACTGTTAACATTGGCCTCTGGGATACTGCAGGTAATTGTGAAGCTAGCTGTTTTCATTTTTCTTTTAAAAATTGGTTGCAAATTATGTTTATATATTTGTTAGTGGAAATTTGTACTGATGTATCTTATTTATTTTTCTTGAAATATATGTGGATATATAGGGCAAGAAGATTACAATAGGCTACGGCCTCTAAGCTATAGAGGAGCTGATGTGTTCTTGTTAGCATTTTCTCTAATTAGCAAAGCTAGCTATGAGAACATTTACAAGAAGGTTATATATTTCTCCATTTTAATTTATATGATTTCTTTTTCTTTTTTCTTTTAGATTTTTAGATTTTCCACTATGTAATCGTGCTCGTTTTAATTTTTAAAAATTACAGTGGATTCCAGAGTTGAGGCACTATTCTCCTAACGTACCAATTGTACTCGTTGGAACCAAAATGGGTAAGATATTGTTTCCTCTGCGCAATTATTTCATTCATTAGTGTTCTTTTATTTTGTAAGGGAAAAATAGAATGTATTAAGTACGAATTTCGTGCATTACATGTAGTCATGTCGGCCACGAGTTATACTATATTTTAACAGTAATGATAGATTTTAGGTCAAGTCTATGTTTACGGCTTAGACTCCTTGAACAAATTTCAAAAACTAACCATTATGAGAACATAAAACTTTAGTCCCTATTTATAATTAGTAATTCACAAAATCCTTTTTTTAATTTCTTTCTTTCTGGTGAAACAGATTTGAGAGAAGATAAGCAATATTTGAGTGATCAACCAGCAGCAGTTCCTATAACCACTGCACAGGTAATATATATGTACAAATTATCTATTTCTTGTTATCTGAATTCTCTTCGAATGCAATTGCATGTGTATGTTAGAAAGTGACGTGTGGATTTATAATTCTGATGATAGCTTTGGAGAAATTTTGAAATAGGGAGAAGAATTGAAGAAGATGATTGGAGCAGTAGCGTACATAGAGTGTAGTGCCAAAACTCAACAGGTACTTTTGTATATGTTTTTTGGTTTTTGCCCTTGGTGAGTTGTAATTAATTAATGGTTTACCTCTTTGCAAGATTTTCACTAATCGTACATTTCTTACTTTAATTAATTATTTCTTGGCAGAATGTGAAAGCTGTATTTGACACATCAATAAAGGTAGTTTTGCGACCACCCAAAATGAAGAAGAAAAAGACCCGCAAGTCCACACGCTGCAATTTCCTTTGAATTTCAATTATAATTAATTGTTGTTTCCCATATTTTCCATTTATTAGAAATACATATATACAGACACATTTGTTTCCTCCAGAAATTAAGACATACTACAACTACAAGAAAACATATCGTCATTATTGATATTTAATTAGAAAAATAATAGTAATATGTGATCACAGGCAAAAAAAATTGTCATTGAAGTTATCAGTGATGAAATTTTAACTTTTAATTATAAATTTTACTCTCACTAACACTATTTTTTTACAATTAATGAGGCTATATCTCCTTTCATTAATAATACTTTTGTTATTAAATGTCATTTTTGTTGTAGTGATACTAGATTAGATGTATTCATATATTGTAATGTATGAAAATTAGTTTTTTTAGACACCCGCAGATTCAATCAGTACATCTCCATGAACAAAAGTCAAAGAGAGAAATTTATTGTCTAAATTAGATTATCTTTTGTTTGGCTATATATATTAAATTGTTTGATCGTGCCTTGTAGTCTTAAGAAATATTAGTAATTGAATAACAAACTTATATTGCAGGTTGCCCATTTCATTGTATGGATTATGGAACATGGTGTGTACAAATATTCTAATTCATGTGGTATATTTGCTAAGGAACTGATTACAATGGTTTGTTTGTAACTAACATTTGTTATTACCAATATATACACAAGCTTGATGACAATTAATTGAAACACTTGCACAAGATTCTTAAAATTCTTGGATTTCTATAAATTATACGAGCATCTGATCCCAACTGCAACGGATTAATCAAAATTACAAGAATAATATATATATGTATGTGGACATATATACACCCCCAATTTCCCAGAAGAAAATTAAAAGATTAGAAAAATACTTATGAAGATGTAATTAATAAAGGGTGTATCCGTGTTTTGCGGATCATGGCAGATCATTAAATTCCTAAAAATAATAAATATTGGAATGATGAATTCCAAAGAGCGAGAGGATAAAGTAAATCTGATGTCAATCCAATATTAATGATATTAAGGAAATTAGGAAATTCGTTTTAATTTTTAGTAGAAATTGAGGAATTAAATTATTATTTCCGATTGTTTAATTTAAATCACATCACTATTTACTACTATCTAATTGAGACTGGAGAAAATAGGAATATGTATAAAATAAAGACGAACACTAAAATTAATGAGAAAAAGAAGAAAATTAGAGAATAGATATGAATTAGAATTAAAAGTTTTGCCGCGCTTCGTTGACTCGACCGACTAGAAACGCATATTGGACTCGTCAAAATCGGTATAAACTTGTAAAATGTGGTCTTATTTGACTCAACTGGAAACCGATAGTCTTACTACAATAAAAGTGTTTTAGTAACGAAATTATGAATAAAATGATATATATCTTTATTAACCGTGAAAAAAATGTTCTAGTTAAGAGTTTAAATTTCATTACTAATAATTTAACGAAGTAATTAAATGAATGTGAGCTCAACAAACTTAAATTATTGCAATTAAGGGAGCTGAAGTACAATGTTATGTCTACGAAATTGTTATTTGTTTTGTCATTTTGGTCGATCCATCAATTTGTTAAGTATATTTTTTTATTTATAATAAGTGAACTCTTTTACACTGTATGTACACATCAAATTAAGTGCAATAATACGAGACCCGAATTTCTTCTAATCCAAAACAAACAAATAAATTTAAATTAATATTTTAAGACATTTATTAAGTCAAAGTGAATAACAATTTCATTAGGCTATGTTTAGTATTTAAAATACGATATTCATATCATAATAATTACCATATACAGTAATTAGGAACTTAAGATAATTATAGGGTAATTATCATGAGATGAGATGAGTATAGTATCTTAGATTCCAAACATAGCCTTAATATATAGATAGAGTATCATATATAATCGAGGAAGTGAGTATGAATTAAACTTGAGCTTGAATTTTATATGTACACCATAGGTTGAGCTCGAAAGACAACTCTAATCGAACCCAACCCTAGGTTGATCCAACATTTAACAAGCCGAATGGCGCCGGTGAATAATCAATTTAGCCTGGTTTGTGTATGAATTAGAAAATATTTTAAAATTTAAATAAATATAATAACTAATACTAATTTATTTTTAGATTTTAAAAATCAGGTGTAATTTAACGAACTACTCTCTCCATTTTATTTATTATTTAAACGCATTTTGATCAAAATTGTAAAAAAAAATGATCAAAAGTGCCTATAAATAAACATGATAGAGAAAGAATTTAAAAGAAGCCAGCTCAAATATATATAAATGAACATACATTATTGCAAGGGGAACTCATGTAAAATATTATCAAATAATTGAAGTGAGTTCGAATCAAAGTTGTTGAGAGTTGTGATCACATGAGTTGAAGATTGAGCTTGTTGTATGACAGATTGTAAAACAGATAGTGACATGATGTTTATTATTTGTTGGTTAGATCAGATGGTGATGTGTACTATCTGTTGTATGCTATCCGTTGGTAAGAACAGATAGTGACAAGCAGTGGGGACAGCTCGTTGTGGTTGAAGCAGAGAATAGCTTGATGTTGTACAAGCAAGAGCAGCCCGCTGCTGTGTCTTAAGCAAGGACAGCCCACTGTGGTGAGAAATGCTGACTATCTGTGGTATATCGTTTCTGGTGGCAGATCGATTGGAAAGCAGATAGTAATAGAACAGCTTGTGAAAACAGATAGTGACAAGCAGTGAACAGCTAGCTTCTGTGAAGTTGTGGAGCAGATGGCTGTTGTTACAACAGATCGCTGTTAATGCATGAACCATCTGTCTGGATGACAGATGGTGATGAGCATATCGTTTTCTGATGTACAGATAGTGGTTGGTACCATCTGTTGTTTAGCTACTGTGAAGTGCTAGTGGAGCAGATAGTCTTCCTAATGTTTAGCAGATTGACTTCTGTGCTGGAGATAGCGAGTAACACTATCTGTTGGTGAAAGCAGATAGTGTTGTATCTGTTGTGAAGCAGGTAGTAAAAGCAGAAAGTTTAACTATCTGTTATGAGCAGAAAGTGGAACAACCAGCTGTGTTGAAGCAGAGGTGGAACAGATTGATACTATCTGTTATTTAGCAGATAGTGGAACAGATCGTTCACTAACAGCAGGAGCAGCCAGCTGCTGTGGTTTCAGCGGGTGCAGCCCACTGCAGTGAACTGCTGGGAATAAGCAGATCGTTGTTGACTCGCTGCTGTGAGGTGGAAGCTGGAGCAGCTCACTGTGTTGATGTTCCAAGTTTCTCATTCATCAATCTGTTGTCTGCGAGAATGTTCCCGAGGATTCTAGAAAGGGTTTTAACCGTTTCTAACGGGGGGAATCCAGCTGTTGGAGTTTGTTAGAGTTTGTTACAACAAGAAGTGGCAGGAATCTTCTGGATTGCCATCTACATCCTTCTAGTGATTTCCATGGGATTATTTCTTTGTGTCTTATATATAGCTCGTAGCTCAGTGATTGTAGACTCTGGTTTTTTGCAATTTCATATTCACTTGTAAATTTCTAGAGAGAGAGGGAGAGTGATACACGAGAGGAAAGAAAGAGAGTAAATCCTTGAGTGTTATTCATTGTAATCTCTGTAACTTCTTTCGTTTTGAAATTAGTGAATTGATCTCTGTTCTCCCGTGGACGTAGGCTTGATTTTGAGCCGAACCACGTAATTCCTGTGTTCTTATTCTATTTGTTATTGTTATTGTTCTTCTTCCACCGTTCTTAAAACCCAACAAAAGTCGAACTCAAATGTTACGTGTCAAGCTAAGATTGAGATCGATAGAGACAAAGTTCGAATAGAATCAACTATATATTTTAACAAATATATATTCCGAGTCGACTCAGCAATCTTTGTACAAACCCTAACATAAGGAATTATTATAACTTATAACACTTCTTTAACTTTTCCGCATCTTTTAATTATAAATAAAATCAAACATTATCAGCAATCTGCATGCATTACGTATATGTATGAAAATTGAAATGCAGTTCATATATAAATATAAATTTTTTGCATGCATGATGAAATGAATGAAAAGTGAAAACAGATGATGAATCAAGTGTGACAACATCTGGCACATGAAATTCGCAAAACAATAAAAGAAATTGGATGATCCTTGTTTGTCGCTCACAAAATATTCAGTGCCATGCACAGGTAGGTTAATTTTGATCAAGTTAATGTGCATTTGGTGTTTGAACAGATGAATAATTAAATAGATTAATAAAGCAGCAATATACTACATAATGATTTCTGAGTTGCATGTGCAGCAGCAGCAAATTGAAGCCATAAATCAGAGGTGTTGAGCATTTAGTAAGACCACGTTTGCATTTAGTGAAGGCTGTTGCCGCACTTGCCGCTACGTCAGTACCACTACACCAGTAACCACCCTTTTTCTTATTCCTTTTTAATCCAATTCTTTATATACATATACTTCTACCAATATTCATTGCTGTTTTCATCTTCAATATTATCCAAGTGCTTTCATTTTTATAAGACCCATCGTACATATTACTCTGTTAATTAATTAATTAAACTTGGTCTCTTCAAGGACGTCCTGATCATGATCATGTTTGTGTGGCCAGGTAGTAATTGGTATTTTTTTTCAATATTATATAAGGGACAAAAAGAGTGCTTAACTTGTTGCTTTTAGATTTTGGTACGTACTATGCGCATTTCATGTGCGTGTAAGAGTGATTTTAGTCTTGGGGAGAGTTTCTATTATAATTGAGTGATCTATAAACTTAACGGGATAATTTTAGGGAATTGAGTGATCTATAAACTTAACGGGATAATTTTAGGGACTTGCAGGTACTAGGGTTGGCTAGTATATGGAAAGATTAGCTTCAATCACTTGGAGAAGAGCATTGGAGATTAAAGAGGTTTCTTAAGGTATGAGTCGTCTTTAGAGAGTAAAAGTCATTTGTAATTCGAGATGATTGAATAGTGGATTAATCCATATTGGGCGTGGCCCCTCGACATAGGTGGTGAGCACCGAACTGCGTTATCAACTCCTTGTGTTCACTTATTTTGTAATATTGTGTGTGTAACGAATCTCACAATTAATTGTCTCACTATTATATAATGACGCGGGGTAGACAAATCTTCATGTGAATTATGTAAAACACCCTTAATTTAATTCCGTTTCCGGATAAAATATGCAACAAGTGTTAATTGTGTTAAGGTTATGTATTACTCTTTGAGTAGTAATATATAGTTACTGTTCTTTTCCCAGGGAAAGCAGGTATAATATCAGATTAAGAAATAGTTATATTTTGTCATCTCGGGACGTAATAAACCCACCAAAAACTACACATCATTTGATTTAAAATAATATATTAAGTAAGTATTTAAAATAATATATCATGTAAGACTAAACTTCACTCACTATCCATACTCATTAATATCAAAATACATTATTAAATTTCGTATTGGACCAAAATCTTAACATTAATCAATTTTGGAAGCATTTTCTTTTAACGAAATTAAAATTAATTAAGGTTGATTATTAAAAAAACATTTCGATATAAATTATAGTATTATTACTTTTGATTGGATTGAGGAGGAGCTAGCTCTAGGCGACATGAATAATTGAGAAAGCTACTCAACTTCATCAATCAATTCATCCATAAAATTCAATCCATAGTAAAATAAAAAAGAGAACAAATGTGAAGAGTGCAGAAAGTAAAAGAGAAGAGGGACAATATTAATTGTGCATATATAGTCAAAATGTTGCATTAAAAAGGGGGGTAGAGAGGGGAGGGGACATAGCCCACTAGCTTACCAATTACCATACAGCCACAACAACAAAAGTTAAAAAACTTTTTGACTCACTTCAACAAGTTAATGTTCAAAACCAGTAATGCAAACACACCAATCACAATTCAGATAAATAGATGTTGTTGAGAGGGCACAGAATATTAATTATTTGAATTCGTCCGATCCATTTCTGTAGTAGACAAATCGAAATAAAAGGAAGAAGCAAGGCTTATGAAAAAGGAAACTCTGATACAAGTATTCAATGTATATATCACCAAAGAAAGACCCCTTTTTTCTTTGTGAATGAATTAATATTAGCCAACCATGCATCCATTATTGAACTGCAGTAGTGCAGTTGTGCACACGTTCATTCCATCAGCATTCATCAGGACTTGAGTTTGAATGAATATTAAAATTTGAGTAAGTTAACTAACTAGTATTTCATTTTTATTATATTATTTAGAAGAAAACTAAGTGAAGTAGCTAGCTAGTAATAATTATAGATTGAATGGAAAAGAAAGGAAAGAAAAGAAAAGAAAAGTAGTGGTGATGGTGGTGGGGGTAAGTAATATTTGTACAATGATATATGTGAAAGAATAAGTGAAGAGCAGAGGCAGAGAGAGGGTTGTGATGGGATTGTGCGTTTTGCCCCTTTTCAATGACACTTCCTTGTCCGTCTCCGTCTCCGTCTCCATCTCCATCTCCATCTCCATCTCAATCTCCATTCCCAGAATCTTCCACCTTTTTCACCCAACCTATTTTACTTATCCTCATGTTTTTTAATTTTCGTTTTAATTTATTACTGTCTCCTGTATATTTATTATTGACTCTATCCCAAAGATGGCTACAAAATACTTATAATAACTTTTGTTATAATCCTTTTACTTTGAGAATGCCAATATCTATATATATATATATATATATATGGGATTACTATTCTCTAAAGATTATGGTTTGAAATTTACAGATGTTAACCAAAATTAAAAGAGTTAGAAAGAAAAAGTGGAATTTTTGGACTAATCGAATCTGGAATGAGATCGAACCTGCAAGTTCTTATTACAGTTAATTTGTTTTTGTTTCTAGATGATTTTCTTGAGATGTTTACAAGACTCAACTTCTTTCTTGCCAAATTATACATAATCATATTTAATGCCTGCTTTCTTTCATTTTTCTGAAGCGGGCTCAATTCTTTTTTGACTTGGATACATGAAGAAAAACAATTGTTAAAAAAAGAAAAAAGTAATTGATTGTATTTTAATAGAGAAATAATTTTACACATTTATGTAGTTTTATATGTATAAGAAATAGGAACGTCGTCATGATTAGCTCGCAAACTTACGCATTTCTTCGAGTAAAGAGGAGTTTCACTCTAACCGATATTTTTAGGACCTAATCTTAAAGTCAAATTTCATTTAAGATATTAAATGCAAGGATACTAAAGTTCATTCCAAGAATTTTGACTTGGTTTTTAAATGAAATGCATAAGAAGTTAGAGTTTGATTTGAAATTAAAGTTTATTCAGAACACAAGTTTGTTGAAAATAGTGTATGGCTATAACATAATATCAAGATCAAAAAAATTGTTGAGTCGAGCTCGAACAAGATTCTTGCAAATGTCTAGTAGAATTTTTGCCTATGAATCGAGACTGTCCGTACTATATTTATAAATCGAATATGTTTAGTGAGTTAAAATATGTAGATTAATTTTTGTAACACAAATTCGAGCACAAAACTAAAAAAAGATATTTGATGAGTCAGTTCAAGTTCATAAAAACTCTTTAAATGAATATCTAATCAGTCAAGCTTGTTAAATAGTTAGCATAGCTGGGTACAATCAAGAAAATTAAATCTATTATGTAAATATTTTTTATTTTATTTTTTATTCAGTTAATCAGTCAATCACTCAATTTTTGGACTAGCTTGTTGTTTTTGAGTTGTTTTTGCTCCAACTTATTTAGGATAAAAAATATTTTGAATTATAAGTTTTCATCTCAAACCATCTTCAATTTTCAAATTGATTTTCGAAGTAAATAAGCCTCACTTTCGTGCTAAATTAACATCTTTAATTTAATTGTACGGACTAATATTTGAATCCACTACATTCAATTGCAATTTACAACCATTAATTATTTTTACAGAATAAAGATTCATATATTTTGGAGGTGACGCCCAAAATTTGTAGTCACTTCACTTGGGTGGTTGATTTGGTGTAATATGCAACTGCAAGTGGTTCATTTAGTGGGGTATGCAATAGGATCGAGTTCGATCGAATTCTACAAGTACTACTAACATTATTCATCTTATATCAAATCATTCAAACTAACACGAATAATTGGTTACGTTTCACTATTGAAGATAATTACAAAAGTACAAACATGAAACATATATATATATATACACACACTACAGAGTACATCAAAGTTAATTAGATTGAAGAAGTAAGGTTAATTTGAATGTCGGAATGAGACGGACACTGAATAGACCCACCCAACAGTATTACTATCCTAATCTTTTCTATCTTTGATTTTTCTTTAATAAGATTAATTTTCTGATCAAAAAAAAAAACGCACACACATTGAGATCATCTTACAAAACCCCAACCAATCACTACTTGCTTGGATCATCAAAATGTGAAGAAAAAAAAAACTCTTCCAACTTTCCAGCCAACTCAATTATACATTTCTGCCTCTATCAATGCACTTTCACTTGAGTCAAATTATGCAATTATTGCATTCAATTCCACCTAAAAAAATAAAATGTATAACCTCTCCTAGATTACACCACTGCATGCATATAATCTATTTACCCAATTCTATCTTAATAATATTATTATTGTATATAATTTTATGTTACATACAAAAAGTGAAATGTGACCACCAATTTATCTTAGTATGAGATTATATATATATATATATTATAGTGGAACGACGCATATATTTATATTCATAATAGATAACATTATCATAATATATATATATATATATATTTGGATTAAAAATATAAATGATAAAACTATTTTTAAATTATAAGTATAATAATATAAAGAGACATATTAAAAAAAATAATTTTGTAAAAAATTCCGATTTTATGATTAGAATTTAGAATAGATGTATTGGCAGTCTCATAGTCATAATCCAACTATGAAAAGGCATGATTATTTATTTGAATATATTGTTCCCAGCGCTGCCCCAAAACCCTGCATAACTATTAGTGCTTTGACTTTTAATCGCCCTCAGATATCTCTCTATTTATTTCCCCCCAATAACTAGTAACAACCTCTCCCCATTACAAATTACCCAATTACAATAACAATAATAATAATATTACACAAATACATGTAATCTTATTTACACCATTCATTTCCTCCTAGATCTATTCTATTTATTTATCTATCTCTCTTATATGTGTGTGTGGGTGCATGTAGTGTGCAGTTGAAACTGAGGTCTGCTGCAGAACTCTCAGCCTCGTGCATTAAGGGCTCTCTCTCTCTCTCTCTTGATGAAGATTCCAATATAAGCCCAAGCATGTGCTTCTTTCAATGTTTACTAATTTGCATGAGTAGAGAACAAGTATTCTAGATTTTAATGCATTAATTTTCGTAAGAAAATGGGTATGGGCTTTTTCTTTAATTCCTTTTCCGTTTTTGTTTCAACTTTTGCAGGCGATTCTTGTTGCGGTTTTGTCCTTTTTTATTTACTCTTCTTTTTTACACGACATGATACCATCTATTATATTACTTATATTTTTAATGTATACATACATACATATCTTAATAGAAACAAGTGTTTATTAAATGCTGGCGGAACTGATGACAGGAGTAGGTGCTGATGCAAAGAGGAGGCTATTGCTATAAAAAGAGATATTGAGTTAGAACAGCTCTACCACTTCTCTTCCCACTCACACTCATCATATATATGTATATATATATATATATAACTCTTCTCTAACACAAATTTAAAGCTTCAGTTTCTGCAATCATGGCTTCATCCAACCGTCACTGGCCCAGCATGTTCAAATCCAAACCCTGCAACACCGCTCATCACCAATGGCAGCATGACATCAACTCATCTCTCATTTCTTCTAATCCTTGCAACAAAATACCCCCATATCCCTCCCAAGGTACGTTCTATTCTAGCTCATATGTATCAAAATATTTCAATTCAAATTTATTTTTTAAAAAAGTTCCAATTCTAAATTAATTAGGGCATGGATGTGAGGAGAGAACACCGGAGCCCAAGCCGCGGTGGAATCCGAGGCCGGAGCAAATCCGGATTTTGGAAGCTATCTTCAATTCGGGAATGGTGAATCCACCCAGAGATGAGATTCGAAAAATTAGGGCACAGTTGCAGGAGTACGGCCAGGTTGGTGACGCCAACGTATTTTACTGGTTTCAGAATCGGAAATCGAGGAGCAAGCATAAGCAGCGCCAGCTCCAGACCTCCAGGGCCGCCGCCGCCGCTCCTCCACCCTCCACCTTCGTGTCCTTAGCATCTCCGTCGTCCTCCTCCTCCGACAAGTCCTCCCCGAACAACTCGAGCGAGAAATCTCTCTCCGTGGGTCCCACCTCCGTGATCGACTTGCTGAATTCACCCACCGCCTCTGTGAATCAACCCTTCTTCCATGGCTCCACCGACTTCTTAACGGAACCCTTCTACTTCCCGATGCAGCACACGAGCAGCACTTCACCATCTTCGTCCAATTTAACTCAAGAGTTTTGCTTTCCTGTGGCGGCGGATCCCGATCCGAACCCGAATCAGAATCTTCTGCTGAGTGAGCTGATGCTTATGAGCAATTGCCCCCCGAAGAAGGATGAAGAGAAGATGAAGTTTCAGCACCATCTTAGCTACAGTAATAATCAAACCGTGGTTCCTTCTTTCTGCGTCACTTCTCCTAGTAGCGATCATCTTCTTCAAGGTATAATTTCAAATTAGGGTTTCGTTGCTCTTTGTTTATCCATCTATGAAATCAATTAAAGTAGCTAGTCAAAGATATAAGCTACCGATCATGTCATTCACGGAAGTGATTGATATAATGTTGAAACTATATTAAAAATCACTTTTTTAGCTCTAATATCCGATATGGATGGGTAATAGTGTCATTTATGGAAAGAGACAAGGTTAAATTTGCCTATTGGCCCACGATTCGTGTTCACTGTCCCTCCGAACGTCTGCATGGATTGACTTATGCCTCCACTGCTTTACCCCCACACTACCCTTTCTTTCTGCATCTTTTATTTTTTTCCTTTTTTCAATAATAAGATGAAAGAACACACGAAAAAGTGATGGTGATATGATGTGTGACGGTGCAGGTGCGGAGGAGTCGGGCCCCACCAAATCAACGGTGTTCATCAACGATGTGTGCTTCGAGGTGGGATGTGAGCCGTTCAATGTAAGAGAGGCGTTTGGTGATGACGCAGTGCTGATTCAATCTTCGGGTCAACCCGTTTTGACAAATGAGTGGGGGGTGACGACCCACCCCCTCCACCATGGAGCCTTCTACTATCTCCTCCGCCCCTTCACCCCTTCCCCCCATGAAAATGAAAAGGGACTCCTCATTTGGTAATTAATTATTTATTTATTTTACCCATTTTCACCTCTCCTTATTTTTCTTTTTTTTACTCCAAATTAAAAATAACTAAATTAGGACAAAGAAGTAGCTCTGTAGTTTGTTTTTTACTAATACAAAATTTCATGTTTTGTGGTATGTACACAGATATGGAAGAACTGGAGAACGATGGGGTGAATGTGGCAGATAAGAATTTCTGGATTTTGTAATGTTTTATTTATGAATTGCTTTACAAATATTGGGAACATCTAGCTACTGGTGCTAAACATTCAATGCTGGGGAACAAATCTACATGTCTTTAGGAATGAAAACTGTAGTAACTTATTGCTGTACTCTTTTGTTTCTTTTTTATCTTTATAAGTACTGTTATATGAACGTTTCATCACGTCTTTTCAAATCAAAGTAACTGAGCTGGAAGGATGTTTTAGTACTTTGATTTTGTCATTATGTGTTGGATCATTAATTTCATGATTATTGGATTGTTTTATTTGTTTAGGTTATTTGAAGCATCCTAGTAATAGTACCTTAACATTGTACTCCATGTTCTTTCTCCCTCTTCTTTGTCTCATTAATTGGGATCTAGTTTAAATTTTGTGACTTTTTATTAATGACTTATTTTTTATCGGATAAAGATTTGTATATGGGATGTTTCTTACTTTTGTCTGTAATAGATAAATATTAAATATAAAAAAAATTTAATAGTTGTGTAATAAGTAAATGAATTGTTATTAGTGAGAAAGATTATATTTAAACTTTTACTAACCTAATTATTTAAGTTTTATAAACCTGATTTGGTAAAGGTTTGGTGTTGGAAACTATATCAATAGTGCTTATATACAGTATGAACATGCAGTGTGTTGTCATTCGAAACCGTAAATTAAATCTTATTTTGCCTTTTTTTTTCTCACAACAGCCAACCCAACACTGTCTTGTTACCTTCTAGAGTAAATCTGTGTAAGAGTTTTTTAATTCTAACAAGTAGAACTGGAAATATGTAACTAGGTATGTATTTTTTAAAAGAAGAATATTTAATTCTGCCACCCTTTTTTAAATTGTCTCATCCAAGTCTAGTTATAGAATTCTCAACCAAACAATAAAATAAATAGGCAAAAATAATAATATTTCATCTGTATCACTAGTTTAGACACACAATTTGACTATAAAGCTCTAACTATTTTGATTAGAGTGTATCTAAATTAGTGAGAGGGAGCAAAGAAATGATTTGTTTTAAAAATTTAGTTGTGGAAAAGGGATTGAGTGGTGCAGAATGATTACGTGCAACGGTCTCATAGAAACAGTGGGTTTTGCACACACATTAATATGGAGTATGATTAAATTTGTTTGATTGATTGAGTGATTTTGATACATCAATGAAGGATAACTGCAATAATTATTCCTTTTCCTCATATCAGTGTCAGCTGCATTTCTGGAGTTTTAGTTTTGCATCACTTCCTTATACTTATCTCATTATTGGTTATCTTCGATATTCAATCCAAGGACATAGTATTGATTTGGTAAAACGACTCGATGTTTCACTAAAAAAAAAAACAAATCAACTCTGCATTGATCATCAAATATTTATGCTATTATGAAAGTATTTATATTTAATCTTAGTTTTAGTTGCAGATTTTATTCATCTACGTACTTTTAGTACAGCATAGTATAACAGGATAATGACTATATTTACTTCTTTTCTTTACTCTTTCCTGGTATTCTGAATATTAGGCTGTGTTTGGTTTAATACTAATAATTATATAAACTAGTGGTATGTTCCTAATTTATACTACTATTCGGAGATAAATAATTTGATCATCACTTTAAGACAAGCTAGCTTTGCTATTATTTATCAAGTGTAATCTCATGTACAAACATAAGTGAAAAATTATTTTGTATTTTTATCTTTTGAATCAAATAGGAGATAAACCATTTTATCTTATTACTCACTCAATCCCATTTATTTAGATACATTTATTTTTGACACGCAAATATTATTTAAATGACTTTTGAAGGATATGACATGCATGTGCTTTAAAATTTGTCAAATAAGGAAATGTTTCTAAATAATTGGAACAACTTAATAAGAAAATTATGTCTAAATAAGTGGAACAAATGATATATTGTATTTGCACAAAGCTATGTATTTTTATTATGAAAATGGAATCAATATTTAAAGAGCGTATAGTAGGATATATTTTGTATTATGACATCTCACGTTGAATAAGTAAAGGATGACAATACAATATAGGTAATGGGTTTCAATGGATTCTCTAGCAGCATGGTTAACCATTTATGATAAAGCGAGGACGAACACTAAGTTTGTTAGTGGATCCATTGGGTCGACGAAGTGTAACGGACTCTCATCCGGTGAGCATGGGGCATTACAAATTCTATCAGAGCCAAACTCGGGTGAGGCACAGGGCCCCTGGGAGGCGATCCTACATGATTATCACAGCGAGGATATTCACATTTGATAACTCTTGAAAAGAGTTATTGTTTATCCAATTTATCTCTTAGTTTTTACTTCTTTTGGTGGTGTATTGTTGCTTTTGCAACTCTATTTGGTCTTAGTTTTAGTGTGTTTAGCTTTCTCGTGTGTTGAAGAGATAACATTGCCTTTGTGGATGCTTTAGGTATCAGAAGAGACAAAAATCTGAAAAGTGTTTGCTGATTGGATGGCTGCAGCAAAAAGTAAGAAAAGGTGATCCCTAGCAAAAAGACAAATGATGAGTTGAATACTAGTCAAAGGTTGGAGGGTAGTATGGTTCTTTTGGGGAGGCTAAATCTGGAAACCTAGCAGCTAGGATAGAAGGCAGTCGTCATATAGAGAGGCGGAGGATTGGAGATTCTACAACTGAGAGAAAAACACAAAGAAAAGAGTGAGGAAAAACTGGAGCTGAGTAGCGGCTGTTTTGGAGCTGAGGGATCATCTTCACGGCGGTTGCAGCTGGAGGGAGGATTGGGAAATCACTCCCACACTCTTGTTCTACCTTTCTCTATCTTTAAATCTGTAGAAGGATGGTTATATGTGGAGAAACATTAGTTTATTTTCAGTTTCTGTTTTCAGCATGAACTAAATCTGTAGAGACTTGGGTTTGGGATGACTTTTGCCTAATTTAATGAGAATCAAGCTCTGATTTCTGATGCTCTTTAGTTCCTTTCATTTAACAGCACTTGTTCTATCTTTATTGTATGTTTGGTCAACATAATATGAGGATTTAGACATTGATAATTTTGGAAAGGTTATTGATGTTGGAAAATGTTAAATGAACACTAGTTTGATTGTATAGGGATATACATTAATGTGGTGTGGCATTGGTAATTGGTGATGAACTGTTATTTAATTCAATTTAGCTTGGTATAGGAATATATGAGCTCTGTTAATTTAATTTAATGCATAGGTGTTGGAAAATTTGTATGCTAAATCTGAGAATTACGTCAGTGTAACTAATTGCTGATGAAATGTTGTAGCAAAGTTTGCGCAATTGTGAACAGACAGAAGGAATTCCGAACCCGAGTCCATTTTAAATCTATTGGTTATCTAATTAATTTCATTTTTTTTGGTTCCTGATCTTGTTAATTTTCAGTTTGCAGTATTTAGTTGCTTTAATTCTGATCATTGGTCTTGTTTATTTTTGTTTGCATTGTTGGAATCTAGTGTAGAAAAATCCAAATTATTGATTTAAATTCCTATCGTTTTATTTTTTTTAGTTGAACGTGTGCAAGTACTGATTTGCATTCCCTGTGGATACGAATCTGGAATAATTCCTTATATTACTTGTTGATTGCGTGTACTTGCGCAATATAAATTGTGTATATCATTTCACACAACAACATTTAATTGGGGGATTGTGACATCCCACATCAAATATGTAAGGTATGTAAATACTGTATAAATATGAGTTTCAATGCATTCTCTAGCAACATGTTTAATCATTTTTAGTAAAGAAATGATGAACACCAAATTTACTAATGAACTCATTGAACCGTCGTAACGTAATGGACTAATATCCCGTAGACCTGGGGCATATCTTACATATGCGAGTCGTCTAACTTCGGCAAAGGCTCATGCATGGATTTTGCCTATCAATAGCTTACACATAAGCTTCGTATCATTCTCAATTATTTAATAAATATTAAACGAAAATAATATTAGGATTGCTTTTTTTGAGAGAAAAATATTATCACCTCAAGCTCAAGGTCCCATTGACTCTAGTCTTTGTTTAATAAATATTCTTTCTGTCTCAACTAAGTTGGGGCAGTTTCCTTTTTAGAAAACCTTTATTACACATACATATTTAAATAATATATATTTCTATCATCACTTTATACACTTTTTAACTCTATTTAATTACCATGCCCAAAAGAAATGCCTCAACTTGAGGAATTACTTACTGTTTTATTATATAAGTAAAGTGCGGAACTGACTTAACCAAAATGAAGAATACTACTACACATTTTGATCAAAACAATTCAGTCAATTCGACTGAATTGGAAAAGGAGTGATGTTCAGAGGAGGTAGGTGAAAAGAAGAGGATGTCTCATGTCTGTGAGGAGATGAGATATGAATGGGATTTGATAAATAAAGAGGAGACAAATAGTTTGGATTTTCCCGATGTGGGTAGTTCATGAATGGGACAACCTTCTAAGAGCATGTGCAATGGGAGGGTGCTTGTCTAGGTGGCAAATTTTAGCACCCTCCCTTAAATTTGCCCCCCATTGGGGATCCCATATTTTAGAGTCGAGGTTCTTACCTAAGGACTTGGGTTCTTACCTTTTTTTTTCTTTTTTCTTTTCTTTTAATCTTTTAATTATTTTATAATACTTTTATATATATATATATATATATATTTCATTTACAGCTTTTTCATTTTGCTGATTTGTATATCTTTTCATTTTGTACATATTGGATAAGTACTGCATAATAAAGTCTAACAAAATGTTGTGTTCATTAATGAATCAGTATCTTATAGTTATATGCATACAAAAAAAAGTAGATGTTAATGAAATATTTTAACAAAAACATGTATTTAATTAAAAAAATAAGTTTACGCAAAACAAAAAAATATGTTAAATTAAAATAGCAGTCTCATAAATTCTTTTAATGTAAATGATAATTGAGAAATAAATATAATATTACAGTAAAGCATAAATAGAGAATAAATTGCAATATGACATTTTAAAAAAGGCATAAAAATATATATAACATAGTTATACCCTAAAAATAAAATACAAATAATAGTAGTATTTTACGAGTGACGACTAAATGAATGCTTATTTTAAGTTAGTGTAATGTTATAGTTTTATTGATTGATTTAATTACCCTATGTAATAATGTAAAAAGATAAAATAAAAAAAAATATTAAAGCATGTCCTAATCGAATATCTACCTTGCCAAACATTTCTATTTGTTTAAAGACATGAATGATTCATGAATAACGTTAATGAAAGCAATTACCGTTTTTTTATGACCGTTTGAGTGCACTGTCTTTAATTTCATGCAACTTTTTTAATGATTTCTACCACACCAAAATTCTATAAATACTACATCTCATATTCATTTCTACTACATCAAATCTTTACTTCATCTCTTATTTTACATTCTTTTTTTGATATCATTTATTATCCTTTGTTAATATATTTTCAATGGATAAAGATTCGTCTAATTATGATCCAAATTTATATCAATATTCAAATCCTTCTTCTTTTGACCCACAAAATTTCCAACAATTTTCTAACTTTTCACAATTCTCAAACCCTCAACAATTTCTAAATCCGAGAGGATTTTCCCATCAGCAACAATTTCCCAATCAGCAACAATTTTCCCCTCCTCAGATGTTCTCGAATTCTCAACAATTCTCTTCTCAATATTATACTCAACCTGAAGGATTTAATCAAGGTCAAAGATTCCAACCTTCCGAGATGTTTCCCCCTACCAACTTGTCTGCAAAAGGGCTTGATATGATCAATCTCAATGATGAGCCAGACATCAACGACAATGACAAAGATTTCACTCACAAGCGACATGGCTACACTAGCAAAGAAAGTGAGGTACTTGCAACTTGTTGGGTCGATATAAGTGTTGATTCTATTATTGGAAATGATCAAAAACAGGATCAATATTGGAAGCGAATTTCTGTTGCTTACAATAAAAATCGCCCACGAAATACTCCAGAGAGGAATCCAAAAATGTTGAAGTCTCATTTCATGAAAATACAAAAGGATACGAAGCTATTTCAAGAATGCTACTCTCGGTGTTATGCAATGTGGCCTAGCGGTCACAGTGATGCAGATATCATGGCCCGCGCCCATAGTGAATTCAAGGTACATTCAAATGATAAGTCTTTTAAACATGAAGGTGTTTGGAATATTCTTAAGGAGAGCCCAAAATTTGCCACGGTGGATGACAATATCCATTCTTCGAAGAGGACCAAGACATCAAATTCTGGTGCATACACTACCTCATCAAATCCAGAATCAATTACAAGTGAGCACCCTCATGCTCGTCCGGAGGGACAGAAAGCTGCAAAGAGAAATGCAAGAGAGAAAGGAAAGGGGAAAAAAGCCACTGGTAATGACGACCTTATGGAAAGCTTCATGAAGTCTCAAAGAGAAATACAAGAAGCTGCAAACTCAATGCAATTCAAGAACGATTACTGCATTGTGATGCGAAATACGTCAAAAATGACAGTAGAACAAAAGGAATTTCACGACAAAGTATGCGATCAGATTAAGAAGAAATGGGGTTGGACTTAATTTGTATTTTTTTTATTTTTAGGAATTTAATTATGTATTGCATTTTATTTGTATTGATCTAATTTTAATTATGTATTGCACTTTATTCCTCTAGTATATTGAATTATTGATGCATTCTATAAATATGTATTGCACTTTATGTATTCCTCAATTATTGCACTTTATGTATTCCTCAATAATTTAAATATGACCGTTGGCATTATTATTGCATTGAATGTGACCGTTGCATTGAATGTGACCGTTGCATTATTTAATAAGAATGTGACCGTTGCATTATTTAAATTTTATCAGAATAATAAGAATGTGACCGTTGACACTATTATTGTAAGAAAACGGTCATGTCATTTTTTCAAATTCTCAATGCTATAAATAGATCATTCCACTCATTCATTTATAATAACATCATTGCAACTCCCTCACATATATTTTAATATATCAACATTATATCTTACCCATTTTTTTCCAAACACATAAAAGATGTCTTCTTCCTCTAGTAATGATTGGGACAATTCCATCGATGATGAGGCGGATCTAAATGCCTTAGAATCATGGAACGAAACCAATCAACGTTTTTTCAACTATATTCAGGCACAACAAGATCCACGACGCAATAGAGTGTTTGTGCGTCGAGATCGTAATGCAGCAAATGTTCAGCTCATGAAGGATTATTTTGACGAAAATTCGACTTGGGGTGCAAGTGTATTCCGTCGACGTTTTCGGATGTCAAAAGCGTTATTCCTTCGAATCGCTAGTTCATTGGAGGCAAACGATGCGTATTTTCAGCTCCGTCAAGATGCAACAGGTACAAATGGTTTCACACCTTTACAAAAATGTACGGTGGCACTACGACAACTAGCAAATGGTGGTGGAGCCGATCAATACGACAAGTATCTCCGTGTTGCAAAATCAACAGGTATTGAATGTCTTAAAAAATTTTGTCGCAGTATCATTGACATTTTTGGTGCAGAATACTTAAGAAAGCCAACCACTGATGATTGTCAACGTCTACTTCGGATGCACAAAGAAAAACACGGTTTTCCCGGAATGATCGGAAGTCTCGATTGTATGCATTGGGCGTGGGAAAATTGTCCAGTAGCGTGGAAGGGTGGTCAATTCACTCGCGGTGATCAAGGTCGCCCTACAATAATTCTTGAAGCGGTTGCCTCTCAAGATTTATGGATATGGCATGCTTTTTTTGGAGTTGCCGGATCAAATAATGACATCAATGTACTTAATCAATCTCCACTCTTCAATGACACCTTACTGGGAAATGCACCACAAATAAGTTTTACAGCTAACGGTGTACGATACAATCATGGCTATTATCTAGTTGATGGAATTTATCCCGAATGGCCTACCTTCGTCAAGTCTATTCCACAACCCACAGATGACAAACGGAGGTTGTTCAAAATGATGCAGGAAGCTGCAGGAAAAGATGTTGAACGAGCATTTGGTGTCCTCCAAAAACGATGGGCAATTATTAAAGGTCCATGCCGACTTTGGTTCCGAGAGCATATAAAAGATATCATCATCACTTGTATTATTATGCACAATATGATAGTCGAAGATGAGAAAGAAGGCGTCACCAATTTTACAGATGATGACGATGATGTCGTATCTAGCGATAGAGTGCGTGCAACACAAGGAGCGACTCCGTCATTTCGAGCATATATAGAGAGGTCAACAAATTTACGAGATAAACGAGCTCATAAAAAATTAGAACACGATTTAATTGAGCATATGTGGCAGCACTTTGGCAACGGTGATGAGTAGTTTTTTTTGTTATTGCATTTTCCCTTTAGTTATGCGTGTTATTTTCAAGTTTGTAAGGATTTGGAATCATTATAATATTTTCTAATTTTCGTTTGTAATAGATATCGAAAATAAGTATTGTACCCTATATGAAATCTTCAAGTTTATTGCAAATTTATCTATCCTTTATCTTTTTTTTTCATTGCTTACATTTAGAATATTTTAAATAATAAAATATTAAAATTCGTTTTATAAATTTAATTTAAAAAATACTATATAAAATCAAAATAATAAAAGGTATTAAATTAAACTAATCATAAAACATAGTATACACATAAAATATATAAATCAAAATAATAAAAGGGATAAATTGTATTAAGTGGGCTCCATCAAATAGTATTAGGAATCCAAAATTAGTACCCATCATTGTTGATGGTTCTAATTTTGGGGTTCTTATACATGTGTCAAAATTAGAACCCCAAAAGGGATTCTACCATTGTGCATGCTCTAAGCCTCCTTTCTCTATCACTTTTCAATCACTTGTCTATCTAGTGTTTTCTGACTTGATTTTACTTAAGGGACCCTTCCCTTCCATTCCCCTACCCCTATAGTCCTATACTATATATTTACCTCTACGAACATACGCCTAACTACTTTTTCCAATTACCATATCTTTTCTAATCAATTATTCTCTCATATTAATTCATCTATATACTTCTATCTTATTTCCTTCTTCACCTTTGCAACTTGCAAGTACCAAATGTTGACGGTTGACCTACCCAAAAGTAAATAAATTCAAAATTCCTCAACATGTAGTCTCTCCCTTCTATTGTTCGCTTATGTCTTTTGGACAAGTAAATTTATAAATGATGTAAGAAGTTACTTTTGTTATTTATATAAACAAAACATTAATTAGACAATCCAAAAGGTAAAAATAAACTAACATTGACGAGATAGATAGAACATTTTAAATGATTCCAAAATTAAAGTATATTAAGTCGTAAATTTATGTTTGGCAATATAAGAAAACAAAAAGTGGTCGAACTTAGTATAGATAGTAGATACTCATTTTTTATGGGGTGAAATATAATAACAATGACAATAATAATCTAAAATAAATTCCAATACTTAATACTATACTATTTATTCGATTTATTTTGATGCGCATTTTGGCTAGATCGACCAACATCTATTATGCACGTATTTTCCTAAAATATCATATTGCTTTATATGATTCACGTTGGATTCCCACTCAATCTGCCTTGTGGCAAATCCTAAAAAAAAGGAGCGTTTTATTGTCTATTCAGGTCTTTTACTTAAAATGTGTATTTTTGTTTTTAGATATGATTACACAAATAATTAGGAGTCGTTTGGTTCGATTGATATAATAGATAAAGATTGATAAGATTATCTTCATTCAATCTCTAATTTTCTATTCATAATCCTTCATTTTTTACATCTTCTTATGAATTTGATCCATTCTTATACCCTCTTAATCAATCAAATGAGGGATTATATAATCAAGTCAATTTTGGCTTGATTATATAATCCCTCATTTGATTGATTAAGGCCCTGTTTGCTTTACATGATTAGGCTGGATAAATAAAAATAATCTAGCCTAATCACATGTTTACTTTGAAGGATAAAAAATAAGGGATATCTCAAGGCCCTTGATTATTTTAAACCTATAGACTATTTTCTTCTAATTTTAATCATCCCAAATTAGACGTGATTAAAAAATCATGAAAACTAAGATAGAGAATTGTTATTGAAATGACAAATAAACCCTTCATCCCTCCACCTCTAAGCCCAAATTTCATTTCCCCTTTTCACTCTCCAGAAACAAATCTCTCAAAAAAATGAAACCAAAATTTCGTCGAGATGGATGGGATGCTTTTCATTCGTTGATTAGCTAGTAGTGATTTCTCTTAGTTTTTCATTTTAGATCTCAACTCTTTCAGCAAGCGTGGACATATTTGTTGGATTCGATTCGCCGGGAAGAACACCAGAAAAAAGTGAACCCTCATTTTTATTCTTTAAGCTCTTGTTTACATTCTATTGTTGTGTGTTTTGGCTTCTTTATATTTTTCCAACCATTTTTTCTCTTAACCCTTTTGTTGAACAGTTAGTGTGCACGATTTTACAGCATAAATATATATAATATGAGTTGTGATATGATTTTTATACAATCAAATTTTATGGCTCTGATATTGGTTTTGAATTTCTCGCATCTGGTCATACCTTCTGTTTTCAAACCTCAGTGAGCCTCGAACTGAAATTATCACATTTAACGATAGAATTATGATCCTCACTATAACCAAGTACTTGCCTCTAGTTAGCACTTAGCAGAGTAGATTTTCTTATAATTGTTTAGATGTTGCTTATTTCTGTATTGTTTCAATTTTGTTTCTAAATATGTATCCATTTTCAAACCAAAATTATACCTGACACCTAATATAGAGGAGGTGAACTCCTATTAATTGAAGTTGCATTCCAATCTTTTTTTTGTCAGCTAAAACGATGTCGTTTGGTTCTTGGAAAAAGGGACTGTTCTTATAAAAAAAATGGAACAATGGAAACTACAAATAAGTTGATCCAAGTAAGTTTGCAGTAGGAAGAATATTGATTCACGTTAGTACTTGATAAAAGGGCATGTGTAGCAACAACTGTTACACACCACTATTTGAAAATCATAAAAGCAAAGCAATAAAAGAGAAAAATCTTATGTTTCATTCACTCAAATTTCAAGTTTGAAACCAGATAATTTAGCAAGTTCGTTCAATGGTTTCTATCCATCAAAAACCTCGCCATTTATTACCTAGGATGGAAAATATTTGAGGTCAATATCATAAATGGCTTGAGCCATTTTACTTCATTTCCTTACTCCATCTGGATAACACTCTACAGAATCTAATAGATTAGCTGCTTCACACCCAAAAATCTCTTTCTGATGCACACAGTTGCATCTCAATCTTGAAATAATAAAATAAAGTTTGGATTTAGGATAATGTTAAAAAGATATATTTATATATATTTAACATTATGTTGTAGTATTTAAAAATAAATAAATAAAACTTTTTATTAAGTGTTCAACAATTTTTATTAGATGAAGTTCTAATTTACTGGAAAATTATGCTCCTTTACTGGGAAAATTAAGTAGATGGAAAATTATGCTCCTTTGCTTCTTTATGCTTTTGGGTTAGTGAACAAATTATATTTTATTAGATGAAGTTCAAATTAACTTACTTCTTTATGCTTTTTGGGTTTGTGAACAAATTATAATTCATTATATCAAGTTCTGATTAAGTTAAATGGTTCATAGGATGGATGTTCAATTGGAAAAAGGTGCTATACTTGTGGTCGTGCAAAAGATGACAAATGATTCAGCAACACTTTCTATAGTAGTGTTGCAATATTTTATTAGTCGTAGGCGCATAACTTCTGGAACAAAACAATCTTATCCTCAAATACATAAAATTCCAAAACAAATAAAGCACTTGCATGAGATTATTTCTCTAGATGATATCACTTGTATTGACAACTTGAGGATGAATAGGGATGCATTTCTCCGTTTATGTTATCTCCTTGAAAATTCGGGTGGCTTACAAGTCAGTCGAAATGCTAGTAGCATACATGAACAAGTAGCAATGTTTCTAGCAATACTTGGACACCACACAAAAAATCGTATTGTGAAATATTACTATAAAAGATCCGGGCGAACAGTTAGTAAGAATTTTCATACGGTACTAAATGTTGTAATAAGACTTCACCATGTACTACTTGCTCGACCAAAACCAATAACTGAAGATTGCTCAAGTGATAGGTGGAGATGGTTCAAGGTATGCTACATTAGTTTTCTTAATGTTTTAGATAAGATTTTATATCTCTTATAAATATATTCATATTTTTATTATTAAATTATTTGTAAGGATGTTTAGGAGCATTGGATGGAACATATATTCATGTCACTGTTCCTAAACAAGAAAGAGTTTGTTACCGTAATAGAAAAGGTCAAACCACTGTTAATGTATTATAATCCGGATATGAAATTTATCTATTTGTTGAGTGGTTGGGAAGGAAGTTCTGCGGATTCAAGAGTTTTACGTGATGTTGTTACACGGAACAATGGTTTCCGAGTCCCCAGAAGTAATGATAGATATTTGTATTGATATTAATAAATCATAAGATATTCCTCTTTTAATACGTTCATTGAAAATTTGCAGAAAATTATTATTTGTGTGACAATGGTTACACTAATGGAGAAGGTTTTTTGACTCCGTATAGAGGGGTGAGATATCACTTAAACGATTGGGGTGAAGGAACTCCTCTCCCTCGAAACAAGGAGGAATTGTTCAATATGAGACATTCTCGAGCTCGGAATATGATTGAAAGGTCATTCGAGTTGTTGAAAGGACGATGGGGTATCATTAGAAGTGCTTCATTTTACCCCATAAAAGTCCAAAATCGTATTATATTAGCTTGTTTAGTTCATAAATTTATTAGAGATGTCATGACTATAGATCCACTTGAAAATGAAGTTTTCGAGCGTGGTGATCAACATCTAGAAGACCCAATTGATGTTGTAGAGAGCAGCCAACAATGGACTTCTTAGAGAGATAATTTAGCATTATTTATGTTTGATGAATGGAGAGGGTCTGCGTGGTGTAATTAGTTAAATTTTTCAATTCCAACTTCTGTAGTGGTTACCTATATGATTGGTATTTAGTTATATTTTAACGAAAACTGTTGTATTGATTATCTTATTTATTTGTGAATTAAAATAGACATACTACCATGTGTTTATAGGAAAATATGGAGGGTGCAAACACTAGCAAAGTTTATGCTGGAAATGTAGATGGTGAGAGTAAACGTCGTATATGGACCATACAAGAGGAAGATACATTGATCAATGCTTTGAAAGAATTGATTGCTAGTGGATGGAAATGCGAAAATGGCTTTAGAACAGGCTACCTACTTTGTCTTGAGAAATCACTTATGAAATTATTTCCCAATACTAATCTTCGTGCAGAACCGCATATAAATTCTAAAATTCATGTTTAGAAAAAGTTTTATGGTAGTCTTTATCAAATGCTTGAGCGCTCAGGTTTTGGATGGAATGATGAAACTAAAATGATCAGTGTTGATAAAGAAGATATATGAAGAGAGTATCTTAAGGTATTTTTATTGTATATTTTATATTAGTACAATCCATTTAAATTCTATATAGACTAATCAATTTTTATTACTTTTGTATATCGTAATGCATTGTGATCCATCTGCACGATCTATGAGGTACAAAAGTTGGTCACATTATCACCATTGGTGTGAGATTTTCGGTAAGGATCAGTGTTATTGATGGCGGATGGCGGGTCATGGTGTTTTGCCAAAAAACCGCCATGAGAATATGGTGTAACGTATGGCGGGTTACGGCGAAAATTTAGAAAATTATATAAAATATAATATATATGTCAAAATCAAGAACTGAAGCAATAAGATATGATAAAATAACACAAAATATGAGTTTCAAACATTCAAGACTAACATGTCAAACACTAACTCATAAATCTTATGTCTCCAAACTCCACAAGGACCAAAACACACGAGTATCAAACATAAAAGTCCTCAAAAATATAAGCATAAATATAATGGATCTACTCCTCCTCGTCAATCTCCACATAATCATCATCATTTGCTTCATTATAATCTAATGAAGCAAATCCCTCTCCCTCTTCCCCGTCGGACGACTCATCAATCAAATGACGGGGTTCTTCTTCTTCTTCTTCCATAAAAGCATCTATATCTTCTAACATCAAGTCTAAGCAATGGGCAGCACAAGGAGTCCAGTAGAGATGCTTCCTCTTCTGCATCAACATTTTACCCACAGCAACATAATTGCTTCCATTGTCCGTCACCACTTGGACGACCTTTTCTTCTCCAATTTCTTCAACTACGGAATCAAGCAATTCAAATATTTTTCCCCCGTCTTCACAAAATCAGAAGCATCAATGGACTTCAAAAAGACAGATCCTGAAGGAGAATTAACTAAAAAGTTAATAATACTCCTTTGTCTCCTATCAGTCAATCCATCTGACATAACCGAGCAATCATGCATGCTCCATTCTTCCTTGCTACCTTTGATCAGTTCATTAGTATATTCCAACTCTTTATTCAAGAGTGGAACTCTAATGGAATGGTAGGTTGGAGCAGGCAAGTATGGTCCATAGGTACCAATTGCTTCAACCATGTCTTGAAAGCTTTCCAACATGATCGCATTGAATGAAATGTCGGCTTGGTACCAAAATCGAGCAATATATTGATGAACTCGAGCTACAGCTTCTTTGTCAACAGCTTCTTTAATACCCAACTGCCTCATTTTCTCCTTCTTTCTTTTCTCAATTGCAGTTTTGGGCTTCTTGAAGAACAAATTCATTGGTCCTTTGACTCCGGATCTCGATGAATTAGAGCATTGCAAGTTCGACTGATGAGGGGAGTTAGAAGCTGCAATTCCATCTTCTTCATCACTAAATCCTAATCCCCCGAGATCAATGCCGCTCGATTTTTGCCTAATAGAAAAGTTGGCATTTTCCTTCTCGGATTTCTCTTTGAATAGAGTCCAAAGCTCTTGTCTGACTTCTTTTGGACACTGTGTACAAGGTGCAACATTCCCCTTCTTTCCCATCAAGTGTTCCTTCGCTCGAGTGATTCCCGCTGTCATAATTTTGTTGCAAAACTTGCATTGCACCTTGTTTGTCCCACCCTCCAAAGCAATGCAATACTTCCACCCCACATCAGTCCTAGAATTAATATTCGCCTCTGAAGATGTTTCACGATTTGCCGACGTCTTCAATTGTTTCTTAAGACCTAGAATTAATAAATAAAGCAAAAAAAAACATTAAATTTGCTGTAATATTTAAAGATATACGCTGCATTGTTGTAGATTAAAAGGTTGTATTGCTATGAATTTAAAAATATACAAAAATTGTTGTTAAAAAAAATAGAATTTATGTAATATTTCAGCATATAAGCAAGTTGGACTGCTATGAATTTGCTGTAAAAAATAAAACATGAATTTGCTGTAAAAAGTAAAACATAAATTTGCTGTAAAAATAATCTTTAAATAGGCTGCAAAATCATAAATTTGTTGTAGAAAAATATCTTTAAATAGGCTGTAAAAGATAGGTTTTGATTTAAATAGACTATAATTTAAATAAGATGTCATTTAAATAGGATGTAATTTTAAAAAAAAATGTCAATTTTGTAGCATATTAAGTGCTAAATTTAATTAGAAATCAAAAAAAACATTACAAATGCAAAAAAATACATACCTGCTAATCTGCCGCCAATCTCCGGTCGCCAGAGGGAGGCCGCCGTCGCCGGAGGGAGGTCGTCGTCGCTGGAGGGAGCCGCCGGTGGTCTGCCGTGGTCAGAAGTGAAGCTAGGCGTGGTGTATTTGACAGCCGCTTGGTTGGGGGAGTGAGAAAAAATGAAAACCCTAGAAACTAAAACCCTAGTTTTACTAAAATCTGGGTCAAACGGGTCGGGTCAACGGGTCAAGACCCGGTTTTGACTGCCATTTCATCATAACCCGCCATGGCGGGCGCCATACACAGCCATGAAAAAACTGCAATGCCATGACTATTCTATGGCAGCAGGCCCAAATTCCGCCACCGCCATCCGCCATGGCGCCGCCATGGTGGCTATTTGACAACACTAGTAAGGATAGAGCAACAGGAGAAAAGGTTGAAGATTACAACACTGCCGACAAAGATCAGTTGAATGTGATTGATGTTGAACTCGATGGAAACACAAATGACGGTTTATCCAATGAGGAAAATGACATATCTGTTTGTCAACCTGCGAATAGTTCAACTGGAAAGAAATCAAAATTAAAGAGAAAAAGACAAGTAGATTCAACTGGTGAAAAACTTGTGGAGTTGATGGGATCTTTATGTGAACAAACAAAATCTGGCTTCAGTGAACTGACAAAAAGAATGGGTGTTGAGTATGGCTTGCAGACTCAAATAAAAGCTATTTACGAGGCACTTGGGGGAATTGGACAGCTATCTATGGCTCAAAAGGTACATGTGGCGAAACTCTTGGTTAATAACAGCAAGGAGCTTGTTTTGTTCTTCAGTCTTACGAATGAAGCGAAGTTAGAGATGGTATCTCAATTACTAGATGCTGACATATGAGCCTTGCACTGTTTTTTGCATCCAAAACTTTATTTGATATTTTTTCTATGTTTTGATCTTTAAGTACTTACTTGATGGTTGTCGTAGTTAAAAAGGTGATTTAGATTGTGTTGCAAATATGTTTTTGATTTTAATGAAGTTGGTCGTGTGCAAACTACTAATGATGTCTGCAGGATCTAATGTTTTGTGATGAATATAAGCTAGTTTTTTTATTCTTGATGGATCTATCTTTTTATTTGTTTGTTGCATATGTTTGTATGTGAATCTGTTGTGGTCGAGTGCTAACACTCTTATAGATAAGTGTGTTGTTGCTCATTTAGAACTTTTTTGTTAGTTGTATTTGTATGGATGTTTAGGGGCTGCCATCACCATCTTGAGTGATGGTCATCTTAGTATGGTTAATTTGTGTGTCCCTTTTTATTATAAAAGTGGGCATGATCAAAGTTTGATCTGAGTTTTGGTTGCTTTAGGAGTCTTGTGCATTGTTGCATTAATGTTGTCATCTTTGCTGCTCTTTGTTGAGGCCCTCACCACCATGTGTGGTTGATGAGAGTTTATCAATGCTTTAAGTTCCATTTTATGTAGGAATTTGTTCATAAATGTTGTTTACTTTTGAAAGCTCAAATCTTGATTTGGTAATGTATGGTTAAAATAGATCTAAATCAAACTTGTATAAAAATAAAAATATGTGATTGAAAAATTAAAGTAACTCTTATTATTTACTCCCTCCGTCCCACGAAAGTGGTCCTCCTTTTCCCGTAAAGCACACTCATTGGGAAAAGAAACAAGACCACTTTCGTGGGACGAAGGTAGTATTAGTTAAGGACTATTGTTTAGATTTTATTTAGAGAAAAATTTACCATCATATGTGAACTAATAAGAAAAAAAATGATATAGATCACATACATATAAATCACATATGAAAATTTCATTTTAAAAAAAATATATAATACTGGGTACTTGAATTGTAGGACTTTTTGTCATCCCAATTTAGAAAAAAACGTATATAACCGTGAGGTAGAGGGTTTTAGGGGTGGGTAGGGGGAGATAGATAGAATTGGTTGGGAGGAGAGGAGAGAGTGTGTATTTTTAATTAAAAAAATATTAATTTTAAAATTTTAAAACTACAAGGATAATTTAGTCAAATTATATTTAATCCTTGCTCAATCAACCAACAAAGTAACTATAGAATATATTTATCCCAATTTTAATCATTCCACTATTCCTTGGTAGTAAACAAAGGATTGATAGATAAATATTATCTCATCATTCATATAATCCTTTAAATACTCAATCCCTCATATTGTTAATCATGCAAAGTAAACATAGCCTAAGAGGATATAAGAAGGGATTAAATTGATAAGGAGATGTAAAAGTGAAGGATTATGAATAAGAAATTAGAGATTTAATAAAAATAATTCTATCAATCATACCAATCGAACCAAACGGCTCCTTATTGTATTACTTTTAACCTCATATATATTTTATTTTGTGGGATTTTTTATCTGCTAAAAACAAACATTATAATTTTTTTAAAATTTGTGTCGAGTCCCGCATGACACACTTTTCATCAATGAAGGAATTATCCTTTGTCAAATCCCACAATAAAATTTTCAAAATTTTGTAACCCCGTACCAGAATCATATATCTCAATACTTATAATTATCATTAATATACAAGAGAGAATCACGACCATTAGTAAAACTACCCTATTAATTCACAGTCCCCCTACATCTTCGGAGGTAAAATAAAATAAATAAACAAAGCAACAATGAACCAGCCTGAAATTAATCATTCATCCAAAAAGACGAAAGAAAGGAACACAAATCATTACGACTCTCCTTGGAATCAACTCTTGTCAAAATTAATAGCAGCAGTATCAAATTAGAGCAGCTGCTGCTTTAGCCAATACACATAAACGGGATGGCATCATTCAGATGCGATGAGGATTACGATTACCTGTTCAAACTGGTGCTTATAGGCGACTCCGGTGTCGGAAAATCAAACCTTTTGAGTCGATTCACCAAGAATGAGTTCAGCAAGGAAGCTAAATCCACCATCGGCGTTGAGTTTGCCACCCGTTCCATCCAAGTTAACGATGACAAGGTTGTCAAGGCCCAGATTTGGGACACCGCTGGTCAAGAAAGGTATGAATGAAATCATAAAATCGTTGCTTGCATTTACATTTATAATATTCCATTAATGATATATGAATGAAAGAGATGGGGAGCCACTTACAAATCAAATTATTCATCTTGTTCCATGCAAATTTGCTATGTTTCTATAGTTCCTTCCAAGATACCATAATTCTTTCAAACTGCAGGTATCGTGCCATCACGAGTGCTTATTACCGAGGTGCAGTCGGGGCTTTACTCGTCTACGACGTCACACGCCAATCAACATATGAGAATGTGAGGAGATGGCTGAAAGAGCTTCGAGGACACACAGACAGCAACATCGTGATCATGCTGGTCGGTAACAAGGCAGATCTCCGTCACCTGCACGATGTGCCCACGAGCGAAGCTAGAGAGTTTGCGGAAAAGGAGGGGTTGTTCTTCATTGAAACATCTGCCCTGGAAGCCCTGAATGTAGACCAAGCCTTCACTGATGTTTTGACACAGATATGTGAGGACATGAGGAGGAAGGCTCTGGAACCCTCGGACGACCCTGCTAGCATTCCAAAAGGGCAGACAATCAGCATCTCGAGAGATGATGTAACTGCCGTCAAGAGATCTGGATGCTGCTCTGGCTAAAAAACAAAAGAACAATATTTTGAAGGGGAGCCATGAATGATCAGTTCATAATCTTTCATGTATAATGAATGATGTGATCGGTACAAAGTAGTATAAGCTTGAGCAAGTTCATTATCTTGACTACACATCAATAGACAAACCTGTAGCATGTAGTCGTTTGGTGGGATGCGCATTCCTACGCAAGCTTTGGATTGATTCTGGACTCATAAAATCTGACATACATGCGTTACATGGTGTATATAATTGATGTGCATACAAATGAATTGGCTTGCACACAGCCTCGAGTTTATCAATATACAAATACACTGTTTTCTTTGATGGTGCATTCAAGTTCCTGAATGTCAATAGCCCATTCCCGTGTGTATGCATGACTGGAACTAAAACGCCATTCCACAAGTCACTACTTAAAATGAATTTTGACTTGGGACAGATTAGTTGGAGTAACTGCCACAATTTATGCAGTTTCCATTCAAAGAACCAAAAACATATCAGTACATCTTCATTTTATGAGTGGAAAAGGAGAGAACGAGATCTTCCTACTAAGGGATTCCGAGTGCAAGGAGGACTAACTGTTTCTTGAATTTATCTTGTATTCTGCTATTCATTGGGGTGTGTATTATTAAATAAATATAAAATATTACACAAGAGGGGACCCATATGTAAACGACAAAGCTAAAGGACATAGGTTCAAGAAACAGCCAAAAAGGTTTCAGCACACAAGTCATAAATAGAAATGTTACTCTGGATCAAACTAGATTATTTCTTTAATTACAGGTACAAAAGAAAAGCGCAGCGAAGCTCAGAATCTGTCTCTGTAGGAAAAGAAGTAACCATTACCCACGGAAACTAGAAAACACCCTCCAGTATCTCCACAAACTAATTTGAGAGTGTTGAGTTATCAACATCATTAAGAGACCTAGCTTCTTTCTCCTGAGATAAAACAACAACATGGAATGTATGCTTCCCAAAGCCTTTAGTGTTGGAATATACATACAGCAGTAAACCACCTGCACAGGAAGAGGCAAAAAACAGGACTGCATTTACAATTATCCAATTCCTTAGTGGAATAACTCTGTGACTCTGTGGTTTCCAAATAGCCATGCAGATACCCATGTAAAATACCAGTCACGATTCAGACGGATTATATGGATTTACAAGTTGTAAATGTCAAGAGCAGCAGTTTGTGCAATAACTCCAGGCTTGTTATTTTCCACACAGCATAACGGACTTGTTATAGAATCATATCCAACTTATTATGCATAAGAAAATCCCATCTCGTCTCCAGCCACAGAGAAAAAGTCCAAGAAACGATATTTTTCAAAGTAACTGTTAGCTTCAGCATCATATCACATATTACACAGAGATGATGATATTTTAAGCAAAGGCTTTATATTCAAGATAGATGTAAGCTAAACACCTAATTTTGTATCTCTGCATCTGTATAGTGTTCAAGCGATTGTATTGCAAGTTGCAACTTAATTATATAGGCAATCCACGGGGGAACTGATGACAAATTTTCCCTTGCGTAGCAAGCTTGAAACATATGCAAACTTGCCCAAATAAACAAAGCAACACAAGCGCGATAAACTGAACCAATTCATGAATCCAGAGTAGCACCGACTAATTATATGCAACCATGGTTACAGACTTACAGCAATCAAGCAGCCGACCAAATTTATAGGGAAAAAACAAAGCAGATGAGGAGATTACGAATTACAATCAGCGAGGTTTGTCTTTATCAGCAGGTTGGGCAGCAGGCGAGGAAGAGGTATTACTATTCTCAGATTGTAAGGAAGGGAGTGGATTAGAGCCTTTGATTATCCAACCAAGGGCGAAAAAGGAGACACCGGCGAGAATAGCGGTTCCCCACGCCTGAGAGTACCACCTGCTGTACTGTCTTATCGCGAAGCGCCATTGATCTCTGAGCGTGGCGACATCCGGATTCGCCGTCTCCCGGGGATTGGGAAATCCTCCGCCGCCGCGGCCATGGCTGGGGATTTGAGGCGAGGGTTTCTGATTAGGACTGGATTCTGGGATTTGTGAATCGCTCATACTTTCAATCAACAAAACAAATATCTTCAGAGTCGCTAAGGATGAGCAAATGCAACTCCTCTTCTCCTTGCCGCCGCCTGCTTTATTCAATTATATTTTCTTAAAAATTCCAAATGTGCTTCATATCTTAGCTTCCTGATACTGTACTAAACAAAATATGGAGCAGTAAAAAAACCATTGTTATGCAAATTAATTTTCTTTTCCATTGAACTCAAAATTCGATCGGCCTCCAATCATCCATTCACGTTTTTATTATTTTCAAAATCACATTTAAGAGGGTTCTCATACGTCCCTTAAAATTGGAGTATATTTTTAGACGAATTTACATGTTAAAATACAATTTTATATGCAAACATGTGAAACTAAAATCATTTCTTATACGATTACGATCCGAAATCAAACCGTACGAACGATTACAATATTCGAAATTGTCGATTATGATTCGATTCTGATAGTTATAAATAATTCTTTTAAAATGGTATATGGTTGTTGTACATATAATAATTCTAAAAATATTTCTTCTCTTATAAAAAAATGTATAAACTTTACGAACAATTAAATAGTCAAAACTGATATATTCACAAAAAATATATATATTTATTTCTAGATTGTACTTATATAGTTAGGTTTATGACTAATTTTTTATCGCCCACAATATATAATAATTTATGACATTCCTTCAGCTTGCAATTTTCGCCTCAAAATATAAATATCTAATTAATAAATAGTGTAAACCTTTATTCACGGTACATTCAATTCATTAATAAATATCACACTATTATTTTACCAAAACTTTCAGTTTTGCAGCATATCATACAAAAAAAAAAGATAGCATACTGAAATTTCTAATTTTCGATACTTTTTGGGTAGGTTTAACATAATAAGATCTCTTCTTTTTACATCTCAAGTATTTGGAGAGCAAAATTGTGAAAGATAAAAAGTAATACTCCATCAATCCCACTTGACTTAGCACATTTTTCTTTTTCAATAAAATCTGTTAAAATAACCTTTAGCACATTTTTCTTTTTATAAAATCTGTTAAAATAACCTTTGTCCCAAGTTTAACACAATTTATTATTTTAGTATATTCAGATGAATATAAATTGTATTATACTTACTGGGACGTAGAGAGTAAAACGTGTCAAATTGAGTAGGACAAAGGTAGTAACATTCAACGGTGGAACCTTTTACAAATTATGGAGCAAACAGTTTTTATTATATCATCAATATTAAAGAAAACGACGGAGAGTAGATAAGTATTGGCAGCAGCAACTCATAAAAAAATATAGAGCAGATAAACAGCTTAAAATATCATTTTAGTTCGAAAAGCTTGTGCATTTTTGTCAAAATATACCTACCTCAACAATCCCAATCTATAAACATTAAAGAATACACCAGTGATCAATAAGTATAACATTAGTAATAAAGTGTAGCACCGGATTTATATTGAAATGATGTATATATGTTCAGGTCATGTCCAAACACATCAGAAAGTTAAAAGGAAAAGGAAATATGATAATACATAATAGCGTTGAGTAGGGCCAAATAAAGTTGAAAATGATTTCATAGACCAAAGTAGTTGTTTGAATCATATCATACTGGGTGCACCACGCTATAGTTATTTGCGACCCTCCACCTTCTTTTGTTCTTTGGCTGCAGAAACAAAGCATCACCAGTCAGAGATAAACATAGGAGGAATTGTGTGCTTGTGTGTGGGCTTGGGGGTGGGGGTGGGAAACAATAATGTAAAGAGTAATAAGTTAATAACCTACCAGCTTTCTCCTCTTCGCGTTTCTTAGCAGCTTCTGCTCTTTGCTGTCGTATAAGAGCCAATCGTTCTGTATGTTCATGAAAGAACAGGATATCAAGAAGGGTATATATTAGAGATATAGGTGGCGCAATATACTCGAGCCAACCCAGGATTGACATGGAATTAAGAGTAGAGACCAAGCTTGCTGACTCAGACAATTATCAAACTTCAAATTTCAAGATAATTATAATTTTCGTATACACAAGTTCGGCTATCTACACATAGCAGGTATATATATTATATAATTTAGGTTATTTTATTATCAATAGATAAATGAACTTGCCGGTACTCGTCCCAATTACACTCATATACAGAAGGTGCAAGAGCTAGCAGTACAAAGCATATTCTGAGAGATTGAGACATTACCTAAATCCTTCTTTGCTTGGTCTGTCTTCCCTTGTTCTTGCAGCTTCATGTATCTTTCATGAGCTTTCTGTTTCTCAATTTCCTCCCTAAAATAAAAGAAAAAAAAAACAAATGCATATTGATGTAAACTGAAGCAATTCATTATAGAGCCACTTAGGAAAATGTTGAGTTAGCATTGTACTGGGACTAGTAGGAAGGCCACAAAGGCATAAACCATAGTATAATATATTTCTGAAATGCCCTATCATCACAATATCAACCCACAGGTAGCTCAAAGCCTCAAAGAGGCCACACAACATAACTTAAGGGTATAAAGAAATATGAAACCAAGCGCAAGTAAGAAATACAAGTAGAGGTTCTGAAACTTAATGAGAGAAGAGCTTCATAGAGTTTCTTATAAGTAGTTTTTCATATATATCATAATACACACAAACAAAACATGATAAATGGGGGATGGAACTGGCATGAGCAGCAATTTGGGGTCATAATATAACTCAAGCAATAAAGAAAAGTAAAAGCAATAAGCAGGCACAAACCTTTCACGCCTTGAAAGCTCTGTTGTTTTCTCCAACTGCTCAAGACAAAGCAAAACCAATTTGGGGGTTGATGAGAAGATATAAATAACCAATGAGAAAATAACAAGAAATAGTTTTCATGAGAAAATAAATAACCAACTTACATCAACATCACGTGCTTTCATGTTCTTTGGCTTTACCAGGTTAGGATTGTCAATCTGAATGACCCCTTCGGTACCTTTCGCTTTCTGTTAGCAGGATTTAGCAGAGAAGAGATGAGTATGTTTGCTAGACAGCTTGTTTATTGAAATCCAAAATGTTCAAAACTTCAAATAAAATAAATGGTTTTGCAGGAAAGGAGATGCACAATTTTACTCACTTCAGGTTCACCATCAGATTCCTCTTCTGACTCTATATCAGAGATCTCTTCTTCTGCAACATCAGATACTTCCTGGTAGCACAAAAACAACATCAAAAATAGTACAACTCAGGTTATCCTAAAAATTTAAACATCAACATTGCAGATATATAGGAATGAAGCTCATCAGTATAGTGGTATCATACTAGTGGAAAATCAGAGCATATAGTACCTTTCTGAACGTGCGAGGACGAGCAGAGCTACCAGCAACTGAAAATTTCAAAATAATAATAATAAATAAATGTTTATATTTTCATTGATCAGTGATACAAGGAAATCAGAGATTCCTAGACAAAATAAATAAGTAAATAATCAAAGAAATTAATTGATGCATCCACACGTCCCTCTATAAATCTAGCAGTAGTATTGTTTTATCAAGTGTAATGAGGATCAAGTGGTTGCTGTTTGCAAGACTATAGAGAGTTCTTCAAGAAATCAGCATCAGTACTTCTTCAACGGAACATAAAATGTGAACTAGAGCATGTAGACTTTCTTTCTGATTCAGTACCATTTGGAACGGAATGTATTTACACATGCTAATGTCCAAATAAAATAGGAATGTTCTACTGTTGTGACCCTTTTTTATTGCTCATATTTTCTCTACATTCAGGTCACTTTTCTCTGTAGCTCCTATATATGCATAAGATTTTCCCACTATTATTTGGAACTCTTTGAGTCATAAGTTAATCAATTACCACCATAATGAAACTGCCTTTTATTTTTTTTATTCGGATCGCGCTAGCCTATTCGTTTTTCAGCAGCAAGCTACGGTCTAACGACCCCCTAACCTAGGTTGGGTAGGTTCTTATTTGTTATAATTCCAAACTCAACAGAAAAGGAGATATTGTCCTTAAATTATAAACACCATTCTAGAAAATTATCTATCGTGCAATATAAGACAAACTTATTATCTCTAAGCATAAAATTTAAACCATATTAGTACTAAAGAACGCAATGCCCCTTCCAGCAAAATAAATCTCTTTCCCGACAGCACCAAACACGGGAGCAATCAAGAACAATAAATTCATTATTCAAACCATCTTATCATCTCAGCAACTCAAAATCCAAAACAGAAATTACAGTGGCAAATCATCGCAATGATAGCCAAAGAGACATGCATCAGAAATTCCCCTCCCTCGATCAAAAATCAAATATTTATTCTAATACGAGGCAGGGCTATAGAGCTTACTCATCTCTTCCGGAGTGGAGAAATGGCGGCGGCCAGTGGGCTTGCCCTTGAATTTACCTCTTCCCATGTTACTCGCTGCGCTCGCTCGTTCTTTCTTCTCTCTCTGTATTGCTTAGAATTTACAAAAGGGATAATGGGCGACTGGGGAATCGAAGAGAGAAGCAGATGCGAAAATTTTGTTTATTGAGGGACACCTTTGTTGAATCGGATTCTGAGCCTTTTTCATAAACCCTAGTTGGGGAAATCTGATATGCTGCGCACAACTATTGTTATGAATGAAGTTTTCAACCCTGGTTTATCTATATATATAACATAACATAATCTTCAAATTTAGTGTTAAAGATAATCTACATCTATAAGCATTTGAATTTGAAATCAATTTTGATTACATTTTAATAATAATTGTTTAGAGAAGTTCGAATTCAATTCGAATTCAATTCAAATTCAATAATAAGGATAATATATATATATATATTAAATATATTAAATTAAATAAATTTTAAAATTTAAATAAATAATTACTTTTATTTCTCCCACTTATAATATTTTCTCCCCTAAAACTATTTTATTTTGGTTTATAAAATATTTATAATATGCATTTTGAATTAATGATTTTGACAAAAGTTCTAATTTCATATATGATATATATAAAAAATAAATTTAATATGCAAAAATTATGATAAATTATTAAATTGTAAAGAGTTATATATATATACACATTTTTATACATATAATTTGTATTTAAGAAATGATGCATTATTATAGTTACATTTGTATTTTTAGTTCACTTTTATTTTCCTTTTCAGACTGTTAATATTAAATATTTTGTTTTTATCTATATTTTTATCTAAATATTTATTATAAAAGTTTTATTTTATTTTATTTATAGATCATAGATAATTTAAATATATATTATTAAATTCAAAAGTATATAATTATTAATAGAGATGATATATTAAAAATATATAAATAAAAATATAAAAATACAAATGTGGGATGGAGATTGATCAAATAAAAATGATTACTTAGAAGTTAACTAAAAATAAATCTTGACTCTTAAATTATTTATATCAAGAGTGCATATTAAATGTAATTTTTGTATAAATCTTATTCCTTAAAATATGAATTTTTTTGTTTTGTATGCATTTTTTAATATTTTCAGAGAATACATTTTATTTTATTTTTTATGTTAAATTTATTTTTCTGACTATAATTTATTGATTAAAGTATGGTTTAATATTTATTAAATATTAAATAACAAAAAATATAATATAGTATAAATTAAATTTATAAATATTTTTTTTAATTAAAATTTATTTAGCAAAATGAAGGGAGTGTGTAATTTAAGGTTTGGTTAGTTACACATCTAGCAGAGAGATATTAATTGTATTCATTAAAAAAAAATGAACGGTTCCTATTTAGTTTTTAGCTAACACGATGATATCTATTTTCAATATAATCATCCTCAGTGTAATAAATTATGTGTAGATCGATATTGATTAAAACATTGTTCAAACTATTAAAAAATATAATACACCCATAAAAACGACAATGTCAATTTTACTATATCAAATCAATTATCATTGTTCAAACTAATTAAATTTTGAAAAGTTACATAATTAGAAGTATTCACGATTATAGTTTGGAACCTAACTGTTCCGAAAATTCAAATCATAACCAAATCGTTGTTAGGATGGTTCACGGTTTGAAATCAAACCATGTAGAACGGTTGTTATGATTTGAACTATCAAAAAATTTCAAAATTCAAAATCAAATTATTGTAACACAATAATTTATATTATCATTTAACTTTTGAAAATTTCAATGTCAATTTTTTTGTTAATTTTAAAACTATAATGATTATAAAATAAAATTAAAATATTATTATACAAAATTACAAAGTGTCATTGGTTTCCAAATTTTAAAATTTAAATTTAATTTTTAATTTATTTTATTATTAATATATTCATAAATTTTAATGTGTTATTATAAATTATAAAAAAATATATATATTTTATAAATAAGAAATAAAATAAAACGGGTAAAATAAATTGAAGTTAATGTTTTAGATCACGTATCACAGTTTCAAAAAAAACTATAACTAAACTGTCTTCTGTACAATCATAATTTAGAATCGAACCGTCAATTACAATTACGATTCTAAAACCACCGATTATAATTCGATTACAACATTCTCGATTCCTTTAAATATTTATGCATTTGATGAGTAAAATATTCTCTTGCATAGCAAGAGTGCACAAACTAGTATATATATATATATATATAATATATACACACATGTATATATATATAACGGATATAAAATAGAACACATTCAATTTAATTTCAATTTTAATATCCATTTTATAGATATTTAACATATCCAAAAATATTTAACATGTTCCACCCATGTAGTATTTTCTTCATTTACTTCTAAGATATTCACCTACTTGTCACTCCGTCATAAGCCTTGAGAAGTTACCATCAATTTTGTTTGCCCCCACTCTTGTATGCTTAAAATTATATAATTCAATTACAACATCTAATAAAAACGTCCTTCAATTATAAAAACACTACAATAAAATCGTTTGCATACTCAAAATCCTTTTAAGACATAGATAGTGCCAAAGAGTATCCCTACCGAAAGTAGGCATTGAGAGAGAGCATCCATCCACCAACAAAATAAGGGTCTGTAACAATATGTCGATTTTGGAAAGAGAGAAAAGAGTATGGCAAGAAACGCACATCCCCCCAACACCACCAATAAAGATTCTTGATGTCAACTCCTCACATATAGATACACCACCAAATCATACAATGCACAATAATCATAATCTCTCGAACAAAAAGCAACTTCAAAATGCTATGTTGACTATATTTAGACAAAAATGGGATTACATTCCACCACCATCATGCATTTCTCAAAATGCAGGAGGCATTCCCACAAATAATAAAGTTTAATGTAAGCAAAGAGAACTCTTCAAATATTTTTGCATGATTCCATCGGCTAAAAATCATGCCAACGACTCTTGCGGCGCAGTCAGCTTGTTAAATGTTTCATCAAAGAATCGAGCAAGAATATGATCTAATCCTATTTTTTTCACCAAAAGAAAAAGAAGAGAAAAAAAAGGTGAAAGAAGAGGAAAGAGTGAATCAAGGTCATGCCAAAGACTGAAGCCAATGATAAGGGCAGATTAGATCCCTTATGTATCGTATCATCTAATATTAGATGCATTATTTATGATGAAAGAAGATCAAGAAGCCACAGGTGTTGGCTTGGCTTCTTCAGCTTGAGGATTTCTAAAACTAAACACTCCGGCAAGTCCACGTCCCTTTGCTAATTGTTCAATCTCTGCTAGTTTTTGCTTCAGAAGCTCCACTTCTTGCTTTAACTCTTCATCCCGTTGCCTCATTCCCTGGCAAAAAAATAAAGTTGTGAAGACTGTTAGCAGTACTATTAGTGATGACTTTCACTAAAAAAATGGTGACTTTTATTCTCGCAACGATCATAAATAGATTTTTTTTTCTTCATAACTGGCCATTCTAGTTTAAGGCAAGCTATTTTGTTTGAGTAGCAGATACAGAACGCACACATAATGATTGCAAATCAACATAGGCTGAAAGAAACCCAAAAAATCAAAGTATATTTACCTCCATTTCCTGCCTGCGGATTTCCTCCTTTTTTGCTTCAGATCGAGCACTTCTTTGCACCTCAAAGATCAGTGCAGCCACTGCCACCTGGTCACACAATTTGGGACACATTAGAAAGGAGTTGTGGAGACAAGTCTTATACTCTGAATTATTTCAACCAAGCTAGTCATGAGGGTAAAGAGAGCCTATACCACAAAATGTTCAAAACAATGAAATTATAATTCTGGAATTAAAGGAAAGTAAAATAGACAAGATTTGATTTGTAGTTTCTACCAGGTCGTTTATTTTCTACTTGTCAGCAAAAATTATTGAAACTACCAGCAGCTTTGCAATTTATCCATTTTCAGATATATATATTCAAAATACTTCAAGTCAACTCAAATAATGCCACTAGCACTAAGTTTTAGAAGAAGCCCAACCAGTATTCCCTTTGAAGTTTGAATACAATAACAGATGTTACAGGTTTCCTCTGTGCCATTCTTTCCATTATCACGTCAGATATTATCACAATTCTCTTCAGAGCATGGTCCAATCCATTCATAATTTAAACTGGAGAAAGACCTTTTTTCTAGCAAGAACTCTTGCAACAAGTCACGAGTTCAATACTCAAACAATGTAACCAAGCTAAAAAGAAGGGTGTGATAAATTACGTCCACTGGCATACGTCTTGGCTCATATCTCTGACCTTCTTAAGTTAGTCAAAAAGTTCTGAGGTTATACAGCTTTTGTTCCTGTATTTTCTTAAATTTTGAGGTTAAATAGACTGTAGATGAACATGGAACTAGTTTGCAACTGCTGTTACTTAAAAAATGTAACGGGTGCAAGCTGAGGGGAGCTGGTAGTTTTTATGGGAAATTTTTTCTCACAACTAGGCCCAGTAAATACATGGTGTAAATAGAATAAATCAGGTATGGTATCAGTGCAAAGTTTGGGTCTGAGAAAATTTTCATTTCCTGGAACAGTTCCAACGAGTTTATCAACTAGGACTCATTGCTAAAAAATACTGTTAGTCTGTTAGTTTACTAAATGTTCAAGTCCCAAACATATTAAAGAACTATAATTTCCTACCGAAATGAAGGAAAGTTGAATCTAGAAGAAAGACTACCGAGAAGACAAAGAGTTCCCCCATGAGATCAACGGCAGCCTGAACGGCCTTCTCTTCATTTAGAGGTCGGATTTCAACATCTGTCGCATGACTATATATGCGCCTTTGCATGGTTGTTGTGATCCTGTGATTAGCCTGGTGCAAGCAATATTTATAAGAATAAATCAGTTCAAGTAGCACATTGGAAGACAACTGAACCAATCAATTCTAGTTATGTAAGATATGTCAACTCCAACAGAGCTCCATGACTGTAATGCAACAGATATAAAAGGATGGGAAGTTAAAAAAGGATGGTGAAAGTGATATGAGCAAGTCAAAATTCATTAAGATTTCACAACCCACAAATCACTGAGAAAATACGTATGATTAAATCAGCAAAACCAACATTGTCGAATTATCTGATGAATGACAAAGGTTTTTCCAGCAAAAGACTCACTAAAAGGTGAGTGAAGTCTAAAATTCTCTGACTCCTAAAGCTAAAGCTATAAGTTACAAGCCAACGGGAATACGAACATCCAAGGGCAGCAGCTCTAAACCATATATAGTTGAAAACTTGAAATTCCTATCCTCAGACCTCAGTGATCAATAAACTAATATATATAAATTAAGCTGAAAGAAATCACAGTACAGAGACACTAATTCATTGGATTTAGTTCTCTAGACACAAAAAATTTACATTTAACTGCATAAATGCATTTCCCAGAAACCATTCATAGAATTACAGTGATTGCATTATAAGTATCTTATGTGCAATTTTTCGCCCCTAATCACACAGAACCCTGCACCAACATACTACCTCATTGCGATCACACTTTACTCCTTTAGTCTTCCATACAGGCACAAAATGTAAAGTAACCCAACAATAACATACAAATTTGCTAAATCGAATGAAAGCAAAATAGTTAATCAACAGAAAAGAAAATTTCTTTAAATTAGGAAGAAAAAAACAGTTTCGCCCCCGATCTTAATGGATTCGATTACAGGACGCGATTCTTAGAGAAATACAGTAATTACCACTAAAACATAAGCGATCCATTTCCACAAGATAGAGAAACCCAAAAAGAATGTAAAATACCTGGGCTATGCTGACTATAATATTTCTGAATTTGGGGTGAATCCCGGCCTGGCTCTTGAGCTTAGCAGCAATGGGTTTGCTCAGTGTTTTTAGGGCAAGCGTTCCGAGCTTCAATAGAGGAAGCATTACTACTGATCGCTATCTCGATTATTGTCTGCAATCTGGTTTGTCCAAAGAAACAAAAGTCCCGCTTTCTGTGTTTATAGCAAGATAAACAAAAACTAATGTTTGTTGATGAAGAAACGGATGGGATGGTTGACTGATTCAGAGTGGTTGAGTTTCTTGAAAAGCAAGGCAAAATTGCAGCTTAAATTAGACCGCGTTAGAGTATGGGGGAAGGCAAAACGAATAAAATGTTGATTGCTGATTATTGATGTGCAAAAGTTCTGATAAAATGGCGATGACGATGATTTGAATCATACACATTGAGGGAAGTTTCCTTGCGCTTGCGCCATTCTTCAAGGCCCCTTTGGTTTGTAGACTGAAACGCGTTTCAGGTTCTCATTATAAATCGTGTTAGCTCTTTTTCTATCTCATTACAAAAATATACCCAATTTCATGCAGCACGGTTTTTGTAATAAAATGTAATCTCTCCATCCTAACAATTTTTCACTATTTTGATTAAAATTGTGAGTGTTTTTTAGTCAAATATGTCAAAATTAACGAGATAGAGGAAATAGTTAATTTGAATGTTAAAAATGTTATTAAGTGTTAAAATATAGTTTTAATTTGAATTGTAGTGGAAACTGAGACACTTATTAAATATTAAAATATAATTAATTTAAATTTTGAATGATAGTTGAGATTGAAGTTGTGACTTGTGAGTGCATGGAGTGTTGGCTAATTTATGTTAGACAACCAGTTGAGACAGCTTCCCCGACCAGGCGTGTGTTCTGTCTTACAGACTATTTCAAATGCGTCAACCTGGCGAATCTTTGCATGGAAGGAAATTTCCATATTTACTATGGTGTATTTTAGGCATGGCATGTGCGCTGCTACAAGGAAGATTTTCGTGTTCTATTACAAGGAAAGGATCCATGTGCAAGGAAAGGATCCGCATACAAGGAAAGTATCCAATGAATGATTTATTCTAGATACCATGCAAGGAAGATTCATGTTGCAATATCCACACAAGGCAAGTCTACTAGGGCTTACTCTCGGTCCTATATAACAAGGTGGTTGGACGCCTCAGCGGACAACCCAGACGAGAGAGACTTCTTCGACATATTGTGTTCGAGCTTTTCATATTCAAGAAGAAGTACTATTTTCGCCTATACACATTCCCTGTGTGTGTAGAAGATTTCCCCGGCGATCTACGTGAGGTTGAGAGTTATTTGTACTCGAGTGTTTTATAAACTCAAGGGTTGAGTGTTTTTGTGTAAGGGGTAATCCCGTTGAGGGTTTCGGGATTGGCTAGTCTAGTGAGAGGCTAGTTTCAAACACTTAGAGAAAGAGCAGTTGAGGGTTAGGGGTAGCTTAAGGTGATAGGTCCCTTAGAGCGTAAACAGACCTTTGTAACTAACTGTGTCTTTAAATAGTGTTTGATCTCTTTTGGGCGTGGCCTCCCAGACGTAGGTGAGGAGCACCGAACTGGGTTACCAACTCCTTGTGTTAAGTTTATTTTTTGTGTGTGTGACTAGTGTTATAATCTGTCTCACGTAAAATAAACAGTTTGGGGGATAAGCATCGTTTTTTTCAGAAGTTACCAAAAAATGTTATTAATATCCAAAATTACAAAAGTGTAGAACATACTAAAATGACAAAATGTACATATTTTTATAAAATATAGAGAGTATAACATTAGGTCGACATTGTGTCCCTTTTCTTTTCGCATTATTGAATTATTGAGTGTTAAAGTTAATTTTATAAATTGGACAAAATGTACATATTTTTATAAAATATAGAGAGTATAACATTAGGTCGACATTGTGTCCCTTTTCTTTTCGCATTATTGAATTATTGAGTGTTAAAGTTAATTTTATAAATTGTTCGGTCGAGAAATTTATAATTGAGATGTAATCTTAGGATAACATTATATTATGATCAAATAAAACTAACATTAATTAGGTAATTTAAATCAAGATCAATGTCAAATAATAACACCGTTATATGAAGGAAAAAAATATTTCAATATTTACTAATCTCAAAGTTATTTTAATTTACTATAAATTCAATCTTTAAGAAAGGGGAAAAGAATCAACTGGATTAAGGTGAGCAGTAGAATTGAAATTATCTAAATTAAATTAATTCGGTATATATTACTCTAAAGTAAATTGCAGATGATTTTGTTATAAAAATATGCCAACACTCAAAATCCATAACAAATGTTCCATGACCGATTTTGTGCGTCATTGTTCAGAAACTAAATATTAGATTAAATTATCTAAAATTGGTATTGAGGTATAATTTAGGGGTAACTTCTATAATAACCATTTTGTTATAGTAAACTCAAATAATAGCCACACGTATAAAAAACTATAAATCTAGCCTTCTATGTCTATAATACACTCCATCTAATTAATTCCTTCAAAATACTACAGAATTTAAAAATAAAATTTGGTTTATAATTAAATACTATACCCTACCATATGAATCCTAGGTATGAATCTATAATAATAATTTATTAATACAATACACCGATAAAAAATAATTAAAGAAGAAACAATAATTATGGAAGAATAATTTTTTAATTAATTAATAAAAGGGCAATAAAAGAAAAATAAATACAGAATGGTTACTATTTCATTATAAAATTAGAGATGGTTAAAATTTGTGTTTGCTATATTAATTTGGCTAAATCAAACTATTTCCCCTATAATTTATACCAACAGAAAATGGCCAAACCTATTTTAATATGATTGGTCCGAACAAGCTAATCTGATGAGGACTCAATATAAGTGGCTCGAAAACCAGATTTGATATGCCAAAATTATTAGGAACTATCGTGTTTTATTATTTATTTTAGGAAATTAAATTTAATTCATAAAATTAAAACATGAGAACGTCGATTATTTCATTTATGGGCATTGGGAACTTCAGGTAAATCAAAAGGTCAGTCCACTTAATATTATAAAAATTGGAAAGTGCGTGATGAATAATTACATTTTGATACGATACATTTTTAATATATAGGTTTGACTTAATGTAACTTTTATTTTAAAGTGATTATGCATATTAAGTGAAATTTTAAGTCTTATTTAATTTATTGCTTTATCTGATTTTTTTAAAAGTGACATGTTTTATTAAAATCTGTAATATTTTTTTAAAAAAATATGTCACTTTTAAAAAAATAAAGGAAGTACTTTTAATTAAAGTGTATTTTTTGAATGATATGCTCACTTACTATATATAAAAAATTCAAAATGCAATGATGTTTAGGGACATACTAAAATAAGAAAATGTAAATATAAATTAAAAACTGTGATATAAATATTTAATTTTTATTTTGTAGGATAGAAAGATTAAAATAAGAAAATGTAAAAATAAATTAAAAACTGAGATATAAATATTTAATTTGTAGGATAGAAAGATTTTGAATTCCTCATTTTTTAACGTATAGATAGTATTATAAATAATATTATGGACATTATTTATTGGATATATTAGCGTTTTTCTCTATTCAGTTGAATATATATTGAAGACTATCTTATCAAGAGAACTTGAGTGAAACAAATATGATAATCATTTTTCTGTTTGCGGCAATTTTCTCTCTTCTTCATTTTCTTTTCTCTTTATTACACTTTATTCATATATTTGATCAAACAAACATAATGATGATATTATAAAAGATAAGATATAATTTATGACTTTTCTTTTTGTTGGTCCCGAAACGAGTTAAACTGAGTGTATGGGGGGGGGGGGGGAATACACCAGTCTATTTTGTGTTTCCTGAACTGAAGGGAGGTGCTTCAGTTAGAGTGATGACTTTCAGTTAGCAATCCTTCAGTCTACACTTAGTGTTTGACTGATGGACTAATAACTTA
>JAPKLX010000056.1:912681-980043 GCA_026898415.1 Leonotis leonurus
GAGGTATTGGAATCTGAATCAAAACACTTATAAAATATTTCCCAACACTTTTCCGATAAAAATGGAAAGAGCTCTCACCACTACCTACATGATATATTATCTTTCATTAAAACTTTAGTCTTTTTGTTATTTCATTATTTTATAAAAAGCATGGGTTTTCTTTTTAAGCATGACCTTACTTATTTCTTATATTTTAAAATTTACAAATATTTATTCATCTATGTTCCATTTAAAATATATCCATTAATTGTTATTAAAATATGCATCATCCTTTTTAAACAACATCCAAGCTAGAAAGTCCATTTCCAACCTTTCAAAATGTCATTATCCAAAGGGTTTCTCAATATAGTTGTGTACAATTCTACTTGTTTCTTGAAGCATATAATTGGCCAATACCAATACTTCCTCTGTCCACCAACGTTTTGTCATTTTAATCTCTCCACCAATGTTGTTAACACTTTAAACTTACTATTTATAATAAGTGGGTTTACATCATTCAATAAAAAAATAATAAAGTATGTAGGACCTAAACTCCACTCAATAGACATACTTCAATTAAAAACTAATAACAAGTGGATCTCAAACTTCACTTACTACACTTTTTCATACAAAGTCAAAATAATACATTAAAACTCGTCACAAAATGATAACCACATTAGTAAAACATAATACTCGTAATCGATATAGTAAATAATCATCACTTAACACAATATTTTGAATGATCCTCTTCCATAAATAGAATGAACAATTATGTTGATGTTGACAAAAGGATGGTGTATTGAGGGAGAAATACGTCATCAATTAGATTATGGAATAGTACTACTTTTAAAATTAAAGGAAGCTTACTCTTTTGTAATATTATATAAATCATTATTTATAATTTTATGAATTAAATTTAAATTTGTAAATTCATGTTAATTCAAACCGAAGGTTGAATTAAAAAGTAGCCATAGCTGTTCAACTGCTGTTACAAAATTATTGGATGAAAGGTGATCCAAAAGAAGAAATGTGTGAAAGAAAAAGCATTGAATGGTAAGCAGCAATTCCCCTATTTTAGCTGGGTATATATCTATCTATTACTGGTTTCATCTATTTAGTTTGATGGTGACAAAGTTGATCGTCGTCGCACACAGATGGCCACCTCACTCGGCTGGTTCATCTGCTTCTCTTTGGCCTGACAAAGAACGAGTGCCTTCAACTGCATGCCCTTCAATATTCTAATCCTGCCTCCCTCCCTCCTCATCAACTGTGATTTTTTTCATATATATATACATATATAATCTTCAACAACAACAACAACAAGAAGGGCAATGGCAGGAGTGGTCTACTTGCGCACCAACCGTTTCGAGGTGAAGCTTGAAGGGATAACCTTCAAGAAGAAAATGTTTGAATCCCTCTGCAAAATTGACTTCCTCTTCCCAGAAGGCAAGACATGGGACGAGGCCCCTATCGTGGGCCTCGACGTCATGTGCCACCCCCGCGACCCCTCCATCATCCTCCTCCTCCTCAGCTTCGGCATTGGTTGCGTCATCCTCCGCTTCTCCGCCGGAGAATCCCTCCCCGCCCCCATCCACCGCTTCCTCGCCGACAAGCGCATCCGCTTCCTCGGCTTCGGCATTCCTGAGAAGATGGAATTGTTCCCTTTCCAAGAGCTAGGTCTCACCAAGAACCACATGGACATCGGCTACATTGCTGCAAAGCTCTTCAACGACTCCAAATACAAGCGCTACGAGCTCGGCGACCTTGCCCGCAAGGTCGTCGGCATCAAGAAAATGGTGGGCCTCACCGAGTCGGCCTCGTTTGAGCGCCACGCCCAGATCAAGTGCGCCATTTGCCAGCTCTTCGTCACCACCCTCATTGCCATGCGCCTCTTGGAGAAGAAGACGCCCTCCTCTTCTCCTTCCAAGAACACGTCCTTCCTCAAGAACCTAAACTCCCTTCAGCTTCTCGCCGAAGGATGGTTCAATAAGAAGCGCCAGCACGACAGCGACGACGGCAATATCCAGGCTCGCATGGCGGACCTCCTCCACACCACTGCCAAGCCATGCCGCGGCGACGATGGACATTTCCCAGACTACTTCGCCGACAACGACAACGGTAGCGGAGAAAATTCTCCCTTGTTCAAATTCGAGGGCGAGTCGTCGCCGGCCTATTCATCAGAAGACTCGGAGAAAACAGGCGACGACTCCCGAGAGTCGTCACCTTCCCCAAAGAAGAAGCCCATCAAGGGAATACTCAAGTGTCCGTCGACTACATTGAACCGTTGTGCCTCGTCTAGGTCCCCAGCTACAACAACATCTTCATCACCGATATCTACCATGATGAATCGTTGCCACTCGTATAGGTCACCGGGGACCACCACTCCTTCGTCCCCCATGAATCGCTTCACTCCGTCGAGGTCCCCGGCGACTCCTCTATCTCCGTCGCCGTCGCCCTCACCGCCTAGTAACAATTATCTGAGAAGGGCAAATTCAAAAGGTTGCAATGTAAGATTTCAGTTTCAATAGTTGTTTAGATTAAGTAATTTAATTACTACGTACTACTGTGTGGAGTATTTTTTTAATGATATTACTACTACGTACTACTGCTAATACTGCATTTATCATTTAGCAAAGAGGTTATGATGTAATTAGGAAACAAAATCCGGCATCCTTTGGTCTGGTCGTGTAGGTAGATCGAGTTGCTTGCTTAATTGCTGCATCATCTTTTTTTCTTTCAACTGCTCAAACTATTTTCTGTTAAGTTATTTCCCCCTCTATTGCATCTATGCATGCCTAGCTCCCATTTAAAATTAAAAAAATAAATATATACTGTAATATGCTTTGATTGGTGTGGAAGTGTTTTGTAAAATGTCAAGATTTTAATGGAGTAAAGGAGTATTAATTTGCGTTAATTATACAAACTAGAAAAAAAAATTGTAAATGAAAAATAATAACCACAAACATAAAACTATTTAAATTATAGTCATTTTAAATATAAATTATCATAAATATCTTTATACTTAAAATATTATTCATACTCAGAAATATAAAATATAATTATAATAGTATTTAGTACAACAAATTTATAAATGACTAGAATTTAAATATTATTACGTGACTATTATTTATTTTTTACAATCATTTTTGACTATTTCATATAATCACTCTATTAATTTTGTTTCACGCTAATGAATTAGTTTGAATAATTGAACTCAACTAGAAGAATAAGAAAAAAAAAAAGAAAATATATAGTTTAGGTCAGATACTCCCTCCGTCAACTAGAAGAATAAGAAATTATATAGTTACCACGTTTCCTTATCGGTCCGTCCACGAAGTAGGTTCTCACTTTTCTTTTTATTTTTGGCAACTCTTTACTCTACTCATTACTCAACACATCATCAATCATGTGAGCTTCATTCTCCACTAACTATACACTACTCAATATATATTATCATTAATGTGGGCTCCTTACTCCACTAACTACTCAATACACTTTATACATCATCAATTAAGTGTACCTCATTCTCCACTATCTACACAACACTCTATACACTTACACACTATCTACTAAAATCAAACAATACATTAAAATCCGTGCCCGATCAAAATAGGAACGTACTTAGTGGACGGAGATAGTATTTTATATGACTAGCCTTGTGTGACGCGGATTGCACGTTATATGTATATTTCTTAGAACGAATCATATTAAATGCATGAATAATACTTATTTCAATATAATTCATACTATTTATATATATAAATGTAAAAAATAATTAAAATATATTTTCGTATAAAATATGTATAAATTGCTAAATTTTAAATATTATTATTTGGTAATTATTATTTATTTTTTATAATCTTGGCTATATTATATATATATTCATTCTCGAAAGTAACCAACAAATCACAACTTTCATTATCCCCAAATATACCTTAAAATGGGCATGCTTTCTACAGAGGCCCATATGAAGGAAATTGGGCTTAACCAAGCCCAGTACAATATTCAACACCTAAAAGCTAATTGAGTGGGTAAATTTATTTATTTTCATAAGTTCACAAAAATAATTTCAATACCATCAAAAAAAATAGCCCTGCAAATTCCATATTCTATCTATTTTAGAAAATCAATTCATTTCCCGATCTATAGAAATTTTATTATCTTTTGTACTAAAACCTACGAAGACTAATAATGGAGTATTATATAAAGTTTACATTTCTAAAAAACTATTTAGCTATCAAACATAATGGCATTACCCATTATATAGTCTATCAAAAGACAAAGGAGTTGATTTTAAGTTCATTCAAGTTTGAACAGTGCATGGAAATATTTTATAAATGGAAGTTGAAACACATCAAATTAAAGTAGTTGGGACGTTCCCTTTGAGTTGTGATGTTATAACATCATATCATCTCCTTTTCAGTCACTACATCAGTAAAAGAAAAGGCCAGTACTAAATAATAAATGTGTATGTACAAACTAAAAAAATACGATCCAGATCTCAACTATATACACAAATACTTCAGCTGTAAGAATTATTTTGAAAAATATCCAACTATATACATACATGAAATGTCTGGATTGTGAAACAAAAAAGGGCACGCAAAACACAGACATAAATAGTAGTGGAAGTAGTCATAAATATATAGTGGAATTGTACGAAAATCTTGGAGAAATAAATAATTGAAATGAAAAGTACAAAATAGGATCAGCTATGGCTATTGTTGTAGGCAGTAAATAAGGGTTGTAGAGGGGCAGACATGGTCAATGCATTTCTCTTTTAAACCAGGGTTTTCATTTTTCGTGTCAATTTCTGACATTTTTTCTCATTACATTTAACCCACTCTTAACTACAATCGTGTTTTCTTTGTTTTTGGTTGTAAAGAAAAAGGAAAAATAAGAAAGAGTCGATTTAATTCCTGTTGGGTAATTACATAAATCCGAACAAATCACATAAAAGTCTGCGCTATTTATCGAAATTTCCCCATTAAGCACTTTGTGAGGTTGAGGTTGTCCTCTATTTATCACTTGGGAAAGTCTTATAAATAGAAAATTATTTTCTACTCCTCCTCCTAGACCTAGATTTTTACCTATATTTAACAATTTATAATGGCTTAATGGATGCTTATTAAATGAATTTATGTTTTAGGCATATATTAAAAGAAGGAAGTTTTACAAAAAAAAAAAAAAAAAACAATTTAAAATTCCCAAGGGGCTTTACTAAGTTGGATTATAAATTCTAAATTAAAAGAAGGAGGTTTTTTCAAGAATTATAAATTAATACTCGTAATATAATTTTAAAACTGTGCCACTAGGAAAACAAAACACAAGAAGACTTATTTTATGTTCGATATTGTGAGTGTTTTTTATATCTTCATGAAATATGCCACTGTAAATTGAAATTCACATAATTTAGTTATTAATTACTACAAAAAAAAATTAATAAGTAAGGCTTCAAGTGTAAAAATTTCTAGTTGATTCGTGTTACTTCAATGATTCTAATCACTACAAAAAAAAATTATTTTAGCAACATAATTTTTCATTTTTAAAACAAAAAATTTTATTACTAAAAATTTTAGATACAAATTTATTCGTAGTAATATCGATGATTGCTAAAAAATTTAATAACGGAATATATTCCGTTACTATATATAACAACAGAATTGTAACAGAATTTTCGTTTCTAGAATGATTTCTTCAATTTTAATAAAGGAAAATTTTGTTACTAAATTTTTAATAACAGATAATTTCATAACTAAACTTTAACAACAATTACATAACAATTATGTTGTTAATCCATTAAAATTTAGAAATGGAAAAAATTTCCGTCACTATTCCGTTGCTATATAATGCATTTTTTGTAGTGAATTATTTTTTTTAATTATATTCAATTTTGGCATCTGCATTGTTTAAACAACAATGCGAAAACGTAAATCAATAAAATAAGAGTACTTATGCAAGCAAAAAAAAAATCTATGGATTTAAATCCACTTTAAAAAAATCAAGAACTTTTAACTAAAAAATTAATGTCAAAAGTTGAACAAGCCAACTATGTCAATTGACCATTCAATCAAGAAACAAGAATGAAAATTGAATCGAACAACAATGTGGAAAAAGAGAATCATAATTCGTAACGTAAATCATGATTTTTTTTTAATATTACTATTGTGTTCTTTTATTAAATATGAAATTACTAATGCAAATTATAATTTATAAACAATGCATTACGTTGGATGTATAATAATGCAAATATATTTAATGCAATGTATTCATTGATATGATTTATTTGGTGGAGAAAATCAAGAAGAAGATAAGCGGGTGGAAGAACCGGAAAATCTCATTTGGAGGGAGGATAACTTTGCTTCGGTCGGTATTATTCTCTACTCCGATTTACCAACTTTCGTTCTCAATCATGCCTAAATCTGTGTTGTATGAAATTCGTTCGTTAATGAGCAATTTTCTTTGGGGAGATGCGGTTGGGAGGAAAATTCATTGGGTCAAATGGGAGGAATTATGTGTCGATTTGCAATTTGGGGGGCTTGCTATAAAAAATTTAGAACGTTTCAACATTGCACTTATAAGTAAATGGATTTGGCGTTTTTTATCAGATAATGATTTGCTATGGGTGCGTGTGATTAAAGCTTGTCATGGAGATGTATGTTGGGACACAGAGGGTTTTAGAGTTGGAAGCAATAGAGCGGTGCGGTCTTGTTGGTGGAAAAAGATTTTGGGTTTGAGTCAGGGTGAGGGAGGACAGTGGCTGAGGGATAACCTCCAAGTGCAGGTTGGAGATGGCGATGATTTTCTGTTCAGGCATCATAATTGGGTTGGGGAAGCAAGACTTAAGGATCTTTTTCCTAAATTGTACTATCTTAGTAGCAATAAGGATGGTTCAATAAAAAATATGGGTGAGTGGGTCGAGGGTGCTTGTGTCTGGAGATTAGGGTGGAACAGAGTTTTATTTGACAGAGAAAAAGATCAAGTTCAAAATCTCCATTCTTTAATCAGTACAGTTCAACTGGTTGCTGGTAAAAAAGATGGGTGGAAGTGGAAAAATTCGGTCAATGGAGAATATTCTGTGAATGCAGCTTATAAAATCTTGAGTTCGGTGGGAAGTTCAAATATTAATAGCAGAGAAGAGTCGGAGTGGAAGATGATTTGGAAAGCTCCGACACCTGTTAAGTCTATATCTACAGCTTGGAAGGTTCTTAAAGGAAGGTTGGCCACTTGTGACAATCTTCAGAGAAGAAATATCAACATTCCAAATTTGGAGGCAACATGTGTGCTGTGCAAATCCGATCCAGAAACAATTAATCACTTATTCTTTGTCTGTAACAAAACTGCCGAACTTTGGAATGATTTATTGCAATGGCTTGGAACTCAGTCAGCTCAACCATCAATTGCGAAGGATCATCTCTTTGCTTTTATAAATCTTGGGAACAAAACAAATATGAGATCTCTTATTGGAATTTGGATTTGCACGATTTGGTGCATTTGGAATGCAAGAAACGAATGTAAGTTTAATCAAGGTACGTGGAACAGGGTGAAATTGTTCGCAGAGATCAAGTCGAGAATGTGGGGTTGGAAATTAGCCTTCAATTTTTTAACCTCTTCTTCTGATTTTAGAAGTTGGTTTAATGCTGCAAGCCTTTTTGACTGATTCGTTTTCGTATATTTATACAAGCGGTCTCGACGTAGTAGAGATTGATGTGGAGGGCTATCTGCCATTAGTATTTTTTCTCCTTGGACAGTTGATCACTGTTTTTTCTAGGTTGTTTTGTATTCTCTGGTACTTCTTGTACCTTGTTTTTACTCGTCTGATCTATAATAAATTTTTCTCCGATCAAAAAAAAGTTTATAATGCATTATGTTAAAAAATTACGCTTCATTGACGGTTATTCGATCTAAACTGGTACCTATTAAATATTTTTAATTAATATATGTACATTATGAATTATATATTAATTTCAATATATATTTCTCATAGTTGAAATATACAAATATGATTTTACAACGCAACAATAGTACACGACAACTATGAATTATCTCATTTATATTTTATATTTTCTCCTATAAATGTCAATAATAATAGCGTTGAATCGCTAAGAACACCCACGATAAGTTCTCTCATTTGTGGGTCTCTCGAATATGGATGACAATCTATCCGTGGGTACCCGATCCTAATAGGGATGGGTTTGAAAGACATTTAATATTCATTTAGTTCTTGAGTATGAGTATGAATATTAACTATTCATACCCGCAAAATTCATATACCCGCGAAAATTTGCCCATGAAATACCCATGAAATGCCCGCAAAATATCCGTAAAAAACCTCGCATATCCACCTAATATTAACCATATTTATCTATTTTTTATTTAAAGTTATATATGATTCTCATCAAAAATTATATCTAAATATCTTAAATATAGATTATATATTTTAGGGATGATAGATATATAGGAGTGGTGGGTTAATGGGTATCTAACGGGTGGTAGGTGGCGGGTTCGCGGATACCCGATGGGTGGTGGATATCCGCGGGTGGTGGGTTTGAGTGAATTTAATATCCATTTAGTTCGTGGGTATAAGTATAGATAATTACTATTCATACCCGTCGTACCCGATTGTCATCCCTACTCTTGAACGCAAAAAGATAATTTTCTGGAACTTTTTATGTGAGGTCCATAAATTTTTGGGAGATTTGTAAAATATTCCATAGTGGAAGTATCTAGGTTTGGGTCTCTCGTATTTAATTTCAATTTTATTTTTTTGTTTTAATTTTAAATTTTAATTTAAATAAAAATTTTAATTGAATAAAAATAGACATTAATTATAAGAAAAGGAATTCATTAAAATTACATTAATTAAGAAAAATTAAACTATAATTAAAATTACATTAGAATTAAAATTACATTAATAAAAAAAAAAGCTAAACTATTTATCCTACTTGCTTTTGATTCCAGCCTGTAAACTTATGTGTGAAACTAAGCATTTGAGAGAGAATTAAGAGAGAATAATGTGATACCATTCAATAATCAATATGTCTAGCCAACCATAATACATATACAAATACTAGATATAAAAAGACCAATGTAACCTTAATATGTAAATATAATTACAACTACATATTTCTAACAACCTCCCTCAAACTCAAGATGTCGCTGCAACGAGCATCGAAAGTTTGCCAACCAAAGCACAAAAACGCGGAAGCGGAAGGGGCTTAGTGAACAAATCGGCAACTTGTGAAGAAAAGGCAATAAAAGGTAGCTCAAGTGTCCCCTGCTGAAAATGATGGCGGGTGACGTGGCAATCGATCTCAATGTGTTTAGTATGTTCATGAAATACAGAGTTGTGAGCAATTTGAATAGCACTCTTATTGTCACAATACATTGGGGTCGGGTTAGGGGTGGATACACCCATTTCAGAGAGTAACCACCTTAGCCAAATAATCTCAGTGGTAGTAGAGGCCATGGCTCGATACTTGGCTTCCGTAGATGATCGAGAAACAACCTTTTGTTTCTTACTCTTCCAAGAGATAAGAGAATCACCAAGAAAAACACAAATCCCAGTAGTAGATTTTCGATCAATAGGATCACTGGCCCAATCAGTATCGGAAAAGGCACGAAGCTCAAGAGATGAAGTGGTAGAGTACAAGAGACTGTGGAACATCGTACCTCGAAGATAGCGAAGAATGCGAAGAACAGCAGACCAATGAACTGTGGTAGGAGAAGAGACAAACTGACTAACAATGTGGACAGGATAGGCAATATCCGGGCGAGAAATAACGAGGTAGACTAAACTCCCAACGATGGTGCGGTACAAGGTAGGATTTTCCAGAGGTAGTCCATCAGATGTAGAGTACCGAACATTAGCTTCCATAGGAGTGTCAATAGTGCGGGTGTCAGTAAGATGAGCACGGTCAAGAATGTCAGCAATATACTTGGACTGAGATAAGAGATACCCTCTAGGGGACTTACAAACCTCAATACCAAGAAAATATCGAAGAGGACCTAAATCTTTCATTTCAAAACGAGACGCTAAATCTGGTTTCAAGGAGGAAATTCCAGTAGTGTCACTCCCAGTAATGATCATGTCATCAACATATATAGAGAGAAGGATAATACCAGAATCTGAGGTCTTGACAAAGAGTGCATTATCATATTCGCTCATACGAAAACCAAGAGAAGTAAGAGCAATGGAGAATGTGTCATACCAAGAACGAGAGGCTTGTTTGAGACCATACAAAGACTTCTTTAGCCGACAAACATATCCAGCCTTGTAAGAGACCCCTGGAGGAGGAGTCATGTATACTTCATCAATAAGATCTCCATGTAAGAAGACGTTCTTGACATCCATCTGAGAGAGATCCCACTGACGGACAGCAGCAACAACAATAAGGGTGCGAACCGTGGTCATTTTAGCAACAGGAGCAAATGTTTCTTCATAATCTAGACCATATTGCTGTGAAAACCCTTTAGCAACCAGCCTTGCTTTATACCTCTCAATAGATCCATCTGCCTTTGTTTTGATTTTATACACCCATCGGGAACGGATGACATGCTTTCCTTGTGGAAGGAGTACCAAATCCCAAGTATCAGTTTTGTACAGAGCTTGAAGTTCATCATCCATAGCCTGTTGCCACAAAGGATTAAGAGAAGCCTCCTTGTAGGAGGTGGGTTCAACAATTTTGTGGATTGATGAAAGAAAAGCAGTGAAAGAAGGAGAATATGCAGAGTAAGCAAAATCAGGAAGATGAGTAGATTTGCTGACACGAGTAGAACGACGAAGAGGTAGATCCACATTCAAAGGAGGTGGAGAGGGAGCAGGAGAGGCAGGTTGAACAATATCATTGGGAACATCATCATTAGTACCTGCATGTTCAGGCTCACAATCGCTAACAAACGGGTCAATATTTCTGAGGTCAGATCTGGTGACATTATTAGGAGATGAAGGAATAGAATATAGAGGAATGTGCTCGATAAAAAAGACATGACGAGACACATAAAACTTGTGACTAATCGGATCAAAACATCGATAACCTTTTTGACCTTCCCCATAACCTAGGAAAATACACAAGGCAGAACGAGAAAATAACTTGCTTCGTTCAACATGAGGGCGAAGAACGAAGCAAGCACATCCAAAGACACGCAGATGAGTGTAGTCAGGGGCATAACCAAAGAGTTTCTCAAAAGGAGACACACCAGAGGTAAGAGCAGAGGGAATTCTATTTATCAAGTAAACAGAGGTAAGGGTTGCCTCTCCCCAAAACTCACTTGGAACAGAGGCAGACAGAAGCAGAGAGCGGGCTGTTTCTATGATGTGACGATGCTTTCTTTCTGCCACACCATTTTGTTGAGGTGTGTCAGTGCAAGAACTTTGATGTATTGTACCATCACTAGCAAAAATTTCTCTGAAGCTATTGGAAGTATATTCCCCGCCCAAGTCACATCTAAAACACTTAATAACAGATGAGAATTGAGTTTTGACAAAAGCATGAAAAGCTTGATAAATTCCTAGAAACTCAGAACGATGCTTCATGAGATAAATCCAACAATATCGAGTATGATCATCAATAAACGAGATATAATATCTTGACCCCCCCTTTGTGGCAATAGGGGAGGGTCCCCAAACATCAAAATGTATCAAGTCAAAAGGAGAATGAGAAACAGAATTACTGTGATGAAAGGGTAATGCAGAAAACTTTGCAAGTTTACATCCACTACAAGAAGACATGTCATGACTCTTAATGGACCCTAAGGATCCATTGTTAGCCATATAGTTTAAACGAGAAAAAGAAACATGTCCAAGACGGGAATGCCATAGATAAAAGCTAGAAGATGACGGATTCAAACGAAAATTGGACAAATCAACACTAGAGGCAGCAACCCCTGGAGGTTGAAGATGATCCAAAATGTATAGTCCTCCCTACCTATGGCCTGTCCCAATCTCCTTCCGAGAACGTAGATCCTGAACATGACAAGAATCAGGAAGAAATGTGACAGCAGCATGATACGTGTCACAAATTTTACCAACAGAAGCTAAATTCAAGGCAAGTTTAGGAATATGGTAAACATTGTTAAGAGAAATATTATGAGAGATGACACGACCAATTCCAGAAGATGAAATATGATTTCCATCAACTGTGGCAACATATATGGAATTTGATGGACTAATGGAAGCAAAATCATCTGCATTGGGAGACATATGGTCGGTGGCTCCAGAATCTAAAACCCAAACGGAAGAAGATATACCTGTGGAACCTGAGGTCGACAACCCCGCTGCAGCAGTCATAGCATGAGATTGAGAGTTGATGATGTTGGGAACCTTTTTGATGCTTGTAGAAATCATTATTTATATGTTTTGATGATGCGAAACCATATTATATATGCATGATATTAAACTGTGCTTACGCTTTAATGTTTATTGATGCTTATGTATTTATGCTTTATTTGTGTCTAGAATAGATAGACTCAACAGATGGTTAAGTGTAAGGACAGATCGATGAAAGACAGATCGTGTCCATAGGAACCATCTGTGTTCTCAATAGTAGATCAGCTAACATGTAAGATCAGGTTAAGTTTACAACCTGTGTCATAGAGCTTGATCTTATTTAGTCTATCTAGTAGAAGGGAGATCAACCTGTAAGGCCAGACTAAATTAACGATCTGTGCTAAAAAGATCGACCTTGTTATGTAGCAGGTTAAGTCAAAATGTGAGAACAGATTGATATAACGATCTGTTCATAGGACTAACCTAATCCATCTAGACTTAGTTTTTATAGCATCTTATTTATAGCACAGCATGACAGCATTACTACCGAGGACAGATCGATATGAAAATCAAGAAACAGCGAGAGAGAGAGTCAACCTTGTATCAAACAGGTTGACATTGATCTAGATGGACAGCTAGCTGCTATGAAACAGATCGATCTAAAGACCAAGAAGCAGCGAGATTGAATCAACCTTGTATCAAACAGGTTGACATCAAGCTGCATAAGAAGATGTAAAAAGAACAGCTAGTTGTGTCTAACAGATAGGACAGCTAGCTGTGGAAGAAACAAGACAGCTAGCTGTGCATAACAGATCGACCGAACAGATAGTGATCAACAGCTAGTGATCAACAGCAAGTGATCAACAGCAAGCGATCAACAGCTAGTTATCAACAGTGATCAACAGCTAGAAACAAAGATGCACCTGCTCAAAGAACAGCGAGCTGTGCTCTAAGGATCAAGGAACAACGAGCTGTTTAAAGCAAGTGAAGAAATCACAGTGAGTGCTCCATAACTTCAAACAGTGAGTGCTCAAAGGGTTCAACAGAGAGTGCTCAAACAAAGGATTAAACAGCGAGTGGATCAAACAGCGAGTGGAATCAACCGCAAGCACTCGAACAGCGAGACTTTGCCAAACAGCTGCGAGTGCTCACAGACTCCAACAACTAGCTGTATATCAAACAACTAGAACTCATGTTTTTGAAAGAACAGCGAGCTGTGTATATCAACAGCTGGACTTCAAGGAAAACGAAATCCACCTGTTCCTAATGAGGTACAGCGAGCTGCTCATCCCAGTTGGAGGAAGCTATAATCTACCTAAATTGATAAAGCCTACCTGTCCTATGCCACGTCAAGATCCACGTAGGACAAACTCCAACGACTAGAAGTACAGTCAGCAGTCAACGGTCAAAAGAGCATTTAATGCTTACTGCAAAAGCTGCAAAGACTTCCAACGGCTATAATTCAAATATGCCTATATATTACTTCAAGCCTTCTTCAGAAAGGTTGTTCGTGAGTTCGGGATATTGCCCAGAAAAAGCTTCAACGCTAAAAGATTCTCTCCAGTTTTCCATTGATTTATTCAACACTAGATATAGATTATATACATCCTTGAGTGTTGTAAATTAGAGAGAAATCACCATTATTCTGAAGATAACCCCGCTAGAACTTATCTTAGATTTGAGCCTTCAAAGCCTATAGTTCTAGTTTCCTCCATAGCCAAAAGCTCGGAGGAAGAACCATTACAAACCAAACCCAGATCTCGTACTCGACGAGTTTAAATAAGAGAGTTGTAATCTCGTACTCAACGAGAATAAATAAGCGAGTTTTGGCTCGTACTCAACGAGGATAAATAAGCGAGGGATCCAAGGTTAAGGGATTCATCGATCTAGCTTTGATTGATCGTGGACGTAGGGGGTTTCCCGAACCACGTTAAATATTGTGTGTTCCTTTATATTTTGCATTGCATTAGTTTGATTCTTTGTTTATCACTTCACCAGCGAGCTGTTACCAACATCGAGCTGTGCATTTGAATCAACCTCATAAAGAAAATTCGGTATAAACAAAATATATTTTCTAAGTGTAAGAGCAACCAACATACACACAGCTTCCGCACACGATCTGTGTTTGGACAGATCGTCTGGTACGCTCCAGCTAGCTGCCAGTCTATCTGCTCCTTAACAGATTACTCACGCTCTGTGTTGAGAACTTTCTTGAGCAGCTAGAACTCTCTCTACAACAGAGGAGATCGACTGCTATTAACAGCGAGCTGTTCTGGTATCAACAGCGAGCTGATTCTTAACCTGCTGTTCAAATAGCCAAACGCGAAAAGTTGGATTGTGGTGTATTCCCCCCCCCCCCCCATACACCACACCTGCTCTCCCGAGACCCAACAGATGAACTTCTGGAACTTCTCAAAAAGATCATTTGATGTGGATAGGGAGGTTCCAGAATTTATCTGTGAAGAGTCAAGTGTGGCAGCAGCAGTATGAGGAGGCTTGGGATGTTTATAAGACTGATTCTGACCAGAAATAGGAGGAGCACGACCAGCTGTATTGTGTGACTTGTTTGCCAGCTGAGGGCACTGAGTCTTCCAATGACCAGGTTGCTTGCAGTAGTTGCAGATGCTCGAATCAGAGATTGGATTCCTATTCTGATTATAGCTCGGAGGTCTGCCCTGGCTTCTTTGTTGAGGACAGGAGTGGGCAGCCAATACAGATTGAGTAAGTGTTGGATTGGTGCCTTTAATGGTTCCTGACTTATGTCGAATTTCCTCAGCAAGAAGTTCACTAACCACAGAATCCACAGAGGGCAGAGGATTGCGATGCAAAATGTTGCCATGCAAGCCCTCAAAATCGTCACGAAGAGCCATCAAAAATTGAACCAAGCGTTGTTCTTCCCTCCGAGCAATGTAGGGAGCAAAAGCCTTAAGCTCTATAGACTCGGTGAGAGCCAACTGATCCCACAAATTTGTCATTGAAGTGTAGAATTCTTGAATGCTCATGTCCCTCTGATTGAGGGAACGAATATCCATTTCCAATTGATATTGTCTTGCAAAATTAGACTGAGTATACAATTTCCCCAAGTGTTCTCAAACTTCCTTTGCAGTGTCATATTTAGCCAGCTGCATGCCAATGGAGTTCTCAACAGAGTTATTTATCCAAGTGATGATTTTCGAATTACAAACTTCCCAAGAGTCAAGCTGCTCAACATATTTATCATTATTCGCCTCAATCGGTTTACAATGTGTACCAGACACATAACCCCATAACTTTTTACCCCTCAAAAAGTTTTTCATGACATAACTCCAATAAGAATAATTTTTTCCATTCAAACAAACATTAATAGACTGAAGCGAGTCGTCTCTTTCAGAAGCCATAATGATATAACAAACAGTAAATAATACCACCAAACGAATTCCAAAACCAAACTAAGGACAGACAATCTCAAAACCAACAATACAAGTAGCTAAAATTTCTGAAATTGCTGAAATTGGGAATTCAGCAGTGAATTAATTTCTCAATATCCAAATTTCTGAAATTCAGACACAACAAATACCAATATCACAAACATCTATCTCCTCGCCTGCATAACAAATACCAAACATCAGATTTCAGAAATTCAAAAAACATCTCATCTCCTCACGCCTGCACTGAAATTTGCCAAATCTGCCAATATCCCAAACATCTGGAAATATACAAACAGGTATATGAAACAAAATAGGAAGACGAGAGGAGTCGAACGCCGTCGACCGGAGTAAAATCCGACTTCTCACGCGCCGTCAGAAGGAAACTGGGCAGCGGACTTCGGTGGCGCGTGTGAGCTACACGCGCGGCTTCCGGGGCCGATCTTTCAGCCGTAGACTCGCCGGACGATGACGCTCCTCACTACGCCGGAGGTGAGAACCAGATCGAACTCTAAACTGTGCTCTGATACCATGTAAACTTATGTGTGAAACTAAACATTTGAGAGAGAATTAAGAGAGAATAATGTGATACCATTCAATAATCAATATGTCTAGCCAACCATAATACATATACAAATACTAGATATAAAAAGACCAATATAACCTTAATATGTAAATATAATTACAACTACATATTTCTAACACAGCCATCATCAAGATATTGTAGCTTTTGATTCGAACCACCATTAACATGTGTGTCTTGAGTTATTGGAGAGTTATATTTGATGCATCTTTCATCAAGATTTTGTAGCTTTACTCTTCCCTTTCTTTTTGGCTACCTTTATCCCTATTGGACGTTGTTCAGGATCGATTTGGGTGGAGTCGCTCGTGAAGCCTTTGTTCATATTGTTTTTGTCACATAGTATGGTCGAGCATAATCCGATTGGACTCATTGTTTTTATGGAGAGCGAAGCTAAGGGTATCGTTCGAAGCTTCGTCAAATGAATCGTTTAAGTTGATTCCTTCGAGTCCGTCGGGTCCACCAGTCGAAGAGGTTGAAAATTGGTCGGGATATTTGACCAGGAAAGGAAAATTGTTGACTGGGATAATTTTGGCTCCGAAAATGTTGTGAAGGAAATGAAGCTGTAGAAAATTAAGTTGTGTTGAAAATGGAGAGTGAGAAACTAGAAGTTTGGTTTGCAAAACTTGCAAAAACCGAAGGCAAATTATCGGAGCTTGCTTACTGGCCCCAATTTTTGTAGAAATAGGCATTAAATTCATCCTCCATTTTTTTCAAATTTGGAAAAGACTAGTTTGAATATTTTAAAGAAAGATAGTTGAAAGATTGAAAAATTAAAAGAGTTGGTATGAAATTGTTTTGATATGAGGTATTTATAATTTAAAATTAGAATAAAACATACGTAAATTGAAAAAAAAAAATTGGAGAGGCTCGCAAGACCGAGTCTCACAGTGTGGGTTGCACAGGGGCTTGCGAGGCCGCACCCGGTCTTAGTAGTGCGAGCCAAGCTCCCGAGCCTCTTTCAATGCCTTTATTTTCATGTTGTTTTTGTTTTATACATCATAAATTGGCAACCAACTGACCCGTTCTCACTCACCCTAGATAAAACAACTCGTCAACTCAATTTAAGCCAAAACATTAACTGATGTGCTAAATATTAGAGGTATAACATATAATTATAGAACTTACAACAAAATATATATAATTACAGTACACGAAAGACGTGTTTTAAAATGACATGGAAGCGGAACGATATTGACGTAGTCCTATAATTCATATCTCATTCAATTTAGTGTGGATTTGGTATTTAGTTTGAACAATATAATGAATGGCAGTGGCCCTTTTGGTACCAGTATGTCGCTTTCTTTTAAATAACTGTTTAAATATATTTGAAGAGCTACTGCTTAAAAGAGAAGGCCTACGCCTACCTTGTGTCTCTGTGTTTATATAATATATTTATAGCACTGGTCCAACTCTTTCTTTTCAATGTCTTTCTTCACCACCTACTAATCCTCCATTTTTTCAATATTTTCTTTTATAAATCTACATGTTTCAATAAGCATTGCAATTAAACTAGCACTATTAAGCAGGTGATTGGTAAATTAAAATAGAAAAGTGAATGAAATTGTACTTTTTAATTTCATTTTATTCATTTATTGGTTAAACGTAAAATTAAGAATAATCATTTCATTAGTAATTGTTATTCCGTTTTGTATAGGAATAGTCATTCATATCTCCTTTTTCTGACCAAATTTTATATGCATTTTTTTAAATATTTGACAGTTTTTATTTTCAAGAAAACTAATAATTTTTTTTTTACAATCTCCAACTTTTTTCTCTCTATTTATCCACTTTTCTTCTATTTATATTTATTTTTTAATTCATTTTTTATAACATAAAAATTACGTAAAATTTTCTACTCTTATCTCGTGAACATACATACTCTATTACACACTGTAACAAGTACGCACACATATAAAAAAAGTATTCAAAAAATATGGAAGAATTAACATTGTGTGTTAATAGTGTATTGAAAGACGATGTGATGACACTAATGAGTAAACAACAAATATTTGCATATTTGTGTGTATACGTTGTACGTAAATGTGAAATAATGTATTATTTGTGTGTCAGATTGTGTATTATCTTATATTTATATGCATCTATGCGTGCATGGAACTTTTTTTGTATTTTTTAATTTTTATATTCAAAATTAAATTCACTAACAAATTTGATATAAGTAATATGATAATTATCTCATTTAATTTCATCGACACTCTTGTTTCTCTTTTCAAGCTCTATTTAAATTCCAGCAACTTTAAAAATATTTTGGAAAAACTAAAATTAAATTATACATTTATACTAATACTGACTGTACATTTTTTGTTTAGGAAAAGTTCGTCTAATAAAGATAATATTAAATTAGTGTTAAAAAAAATAATATCAAATTTAATATATAAAATTGTAAAATGCCAAATAGAATTTTCGAGAGAATTCGATCCCTCAGTAATTACCGACAAATTTTTTATATAAATATTTATTTATACATTAAATAATAATTGCCGATGGATTTAATTTTATTAAATATTTCTTTTTTACTTTAAATATTACCAAGGGAAAAAATCCGTCAGCAAAATAAAATAAAATTATTTAAAACCTAAATAATTGATTATTTTATTAAAATTAATATTGTTGAAGGATAATTTCGTCGGCAATAAATAATTAATTTAATTCAAAATTAATTAATTAAAATATTAATAAATTAAATAATTTTTTATTTTTTTAAATTAATATATTATTTCATTAAATAATACCGAGGGAAGAAATCCTTCGGCAATAAAAAATTAAATTATTTAAAAATTAAATAATTGATTATTTTATTAAATTAAATATTGACGAGAGAAAAAAATCTGTCGGCAATAAACGATTAATTTAATCAAAATTTAAATAATTCATTTATTTAGAAATTAAATAATTTTTTATTTGTTAAAATTAATATTTAATTTAATCAAATATTATTTTTTTACTTTAAATATTAACGAGGGAAACAATTCGTCGGCAATAAAAAAATAATTATTTAAATATTAAATAATTTGTTATTTTATTAAAATTAATATTTCTCACGTCGGCAATTCACGTATATCCCACATCGAAAAAAAAATACTACTTTTAATGAATGAGGTTCTATAAAAGTAATTATTATAAATTTATTACTTATTTACCGAGGGATTTCAGAGTGATTTAATTATTTAATAATTTTAAAAAAAATTACTGAGAAATTACCGAGGGAAAAATTATTAATTAATATTTAATTTTTTTACCGAGGGATATTTCTTTCGGCACACATAAAAAAAATAGTACTTTTAATGAGTGATGTTCTATAAATAAGAATGCATAATTATTAGTATTCTTATACGTTTTTCTCGATATTTTAACTAAGATCAAATATACTAATATTTTTTGTTATGAGTTTAATATTTGTAAAAAAAATTAATTTTCTACATTTTTGTATTATAATAATTAAATCACATATTTGGAAGAATATTATCGATTTATAAATAACAAAGTTTCATAATTAATATTTTACCGAGGGATTGCTGATGGAATAAAAATAACTAATATTATCGACTTATAAATAAATTACTTATTTTATCGAGGGATTCTTGAGAGAATAAATTATTTATTAATATTTGTATTTTTTTACTAAGAGATTTCTGAGGGATTTGATTATTTAGTAATATTTATATTTATTATTTACCGAGGAATTGCCAAGGGAATTAAAATAACTAATATAAATTAATTTCTTATTTTACCGAGGAATGTATTTTCCCTCGGTAATCTCTATTACCGACGATGCTTTTGTCGGCAGACATATTCCGTTAGCAATCATTTGGTATTAATATTGCCGAGAAATTTCTTATTTTTACCGAAAGATTTTTCCGTCATTAATTTAAGAATCTTTTGTAGTGATACGATCTGATTTTTTTTAATAAAAATATATATGTTGGGATGTATAAATTAATTAATTTTTTGTCATAAGAAAATAAGGAAATAAGAAAACGAAAGGTAAAAGAAAAAGAAAAAAGTAAATGTGCACATACGAATAATACTTCAAATTCTCTTTCGTTAATAAAGAAAATAAACGTTCATTTTCTTTATTGGAACCTTACTAAATAAGATAGAATTGATTATAATTATCTCACTTTGAATCATTTTGAAATTATTTTAATCTTAATTAATAAACACTATATTAATTTATACTCTCTCCGTCGATTATATTTTTTTACACTTTGATCCGATACGGGTTTTAATAAAATAGTTTAACTTGAGTTGATAATGTGTAATGTATAGTGAGTGGAAAATGAGACCACATTAATAATGATGTGTAGTGTCTAGTTTGTGAAAAATGAGACTCATATTAATAATATAGTGTTTAGTTAGTGGATAATGAGATATACATATTGATGTGTTGTGAGTGTGAGAATATGTTGTAAAGCTATACAGTATTTGGAGAAATTAATTAATTTAGTGATAATTTTGTGATTATATGTCTAAAAAAGTAAATAATACTTCATCTGTTCCAATTAAGATGACTAGTATTTTTCTTTGAACCGTCATAAATAAGATGAGTCATTTCCTTTTTAGCACATATTTATTATACATACAAGATTAAATAATATATATTTATCTCATCACTTTATACTCTAAATATATATTTTTGAAAACGTTCCAAATAAATAATAAAGGTATATTTTTTATGGATGAATGAAAATATTAAATTAATTATATTTAAGGCGAAATAAATAATACTTCCTCCGTCCCACTAAACTCGACATATTTCTCTTATTTGGACGTCCCACTAAATTTGACATAATTCTCTTATTTGGACGTCCCACTAAACTTGACATATTCATAAAATAGTAGTAAAAGTTATTTCTTTAAAATGACGTGGACCCTACCAACTTTATCACTCATACACTACTTTATACACTCACCTTAATAACCATGTTCAAAAATTTTGTATCATTGTTTAGTGAGAAGGGAGAGCACTCAGAGCAGTAACTGTGGAGGAGTTGTACCCAGTAATGGTGGTAAAAGGATAGGATAGGAGATGCAATCAGCAAAGTAGAGTTATAAAATGATGATTGGTGGTTTTAGACCGTATGATGCGCGCGCAAATCGAGGGCTCTCAAATTTCTAAACCCCCGCTTTTCAGTAGCCGACACACCCACTGTCTTAGAAAATGACCGCTCTAGTTCCTTTTGCCACCACTTCATATTTTAGTCTTAATACCCCCCTAATTTCTACTCCTCTTAATTAACATTGTAATTCTTATTACTATTATTTGTTTTTCTTGATTATAATTTTTTGGATTTTCTTCGATTTACCAGAAACATGATGTTTATATAAATTAATAAGATGGGTAGATGAGATGAGTAAAATTATTGATAGGAGTAGTAGAGAGGGGGAGAAGAGAAGAGGTGGGGGAGAGGCCCACCGGCAGCGGGCAGCAGCAGCAGCAGCAGCAATGGTTGCAGAGAAAGCCCCGCGAAAAAGTCGAGGGACTCTCTTCATATCTTCATATCTTCATATCTTCCCTTCTCTTTCCTCTGTGCTCTGTTCTCTTCTCTTCTCTTCTCTTCTGCACAAAAGCTAAAAAAGCCAAACCCTTTTATCATCTCTCCTCTCTTGTCTTTATGCCATTCTTTTCCTACTTTCTATTTCTCTCTCCTCCTTCCCTTCCATCTCTCTCTTCTTTTCACCTTTATTCTATTCAATTCTTATATATATATACACTCATTTATTTCTCCAAATAACCACTAAAACCGAAATTATACTCCATCCCTCCCAGTTAAAATGAGTTGTATATCATTTTCGGCCATCCCAATAAAATTGAGACGTTTACTTTTTAGACTCCGTCCCTCGATAAATGTTCCCGAAGGAAAATTTTGTGTTCCCCAATAAGTGTCTTATTACGAAAATTAAGACAAAAATAGTATTAAATTTCCAATTTTACCCTTTTCATCATTGAATTATTTTTACTTTTTATATTTTCTATACAATTATTAGGAGTAAATAGTGAAAATTATTAATTATATTGGTATGTGAGTTTTTATGTTTGGGGACACTTATTGGGGACGGAGGGAGTATATCACAATCACAAATTTAAATAATACTCCATTCGTCCACGAAGTACTTGCGCATTTGGTTTCGCCACGAATTTTAACGAATAATTTGAATGTACTGTGTCGGAATAAAGTTTCCACAATATTTATTAGTTAAATATATGTATGTGGGTGAAAGAAAAATTAGTGGATGATTGATAGATATATTAAATATGCTGTGAGTGGAATGAGAGTCCCGCATTATTTATAATTAAATATATAATGTAATAGATTTAAAAGTTAATGGTGGGTCTATGAAAATAGTATAATTATTAAAAATAAAAGTGTGCAATTTTTTCGTAGACGACGTAAAGTATAGAAGTGTGCAATTATTTATATGGTCACTAACAAGTACTTCAAATTGACTAATATTAAACCTATATACTACAAATTTGGAAGAAATTATTTCGTGGATAATATATGTATGTACTTATATAGTAGTGTGCAGCTCAGTGGTCCAAAAATTATCATATACTACTGATTTCTTTTATAAAAGCCACGGCAACATGTAAATAAATACTCAATTCTTAATAACCGTGTGCAGATATGGGAAATTGGAATTTATTAAATTTAGAAGAAAAAAATTGCGTGGAGAAGTTATTTAATGTTCATTTGATAACAACATGCTGAAATTTGGTCAAAGACATGATTATTTATATATAGATTAATGTTAAGATAATGGTAATGCAAAATCATGACACTAATTAATAAAAACAAAATGATTCTTAAACATCATTAACTTACCACACCTTTGCTTTGAACAAGACTGCACGTAAGTTTAATTTGCGGCTAACACTTTCATCATTACCCATTCTGATTTGAAAGTGTAAATTACTATTTTTTATTTTATTTTTCTAATTTATAATCAAGTAGAGTTATAAATATGTGTCTAAATATTCTAGCTAGGGCATATTTATACCGTTTCCTCTCCTTATATTTTAGCGTGTTTAATTTCGATTAACTTTTTCTAGGTATTGTATATTTTATTCAAACCCATTATCATGAACCTTAATTAGTTTACAAATATATATTCATATTAAAGTAATTCGGTTTAATTTGTTTACATCTATAATTCATCTCCATTGACTAAATTCAATACAAATTTGCCATTGAAATAGGTGCATGGTTTTCAATATTCACTTCCAAATAGAATAAATTACAACAGCCAGATGATGTTTCTCAAACAACTAAAAATAAATAAAAAAACATCCACATAGGATCCATGAAAAGCTTAATCAAATATACCTATATATAATACAATATAGCAACATAAATATTTGAAAGAGTCTCAAGTCGCACATAATGTCATGTATGATATACGGATACAAGTATATATAATGATATAATTAAATTAAAAAAGAAATATGTTTATATTAATATTAAATTACATATCCGCGTTAAAACGAGATCGCATTAACTCAGTAACACTACACCAATCAATGAAAGGAATCTCCAATGTTGTCGTCCTCTGCACTGCAATGGGAGTTTTTTTAATCTAAAGAAAAGGTGAAATTGAGATGAGTAAAAATGGTTGGTTGATCCAAGTGAATTGTGGAGCTCCGAGTTTTTCCGAATAAGAATAACTTGGAAACTAGTGTTCGTTCGCTCCTCACTATTCAATTCATAAATAAGTATTTGCATTTTTTGTGCATATTCTGGTACAATTACACAAGTACCCTTGTGGAAATGTTTTGTCTGTATACATATAAAGATATACTAGTGTGCCTTGGGCTGGCATGGGCGCAAAATAGAGTAATTGTTTTGTGTGAATTTTTACCTCTACGAAGACAAGAATATTCTTCCATTCTTTTACTCCTAAAATATACTCTATTAGTAAAAATTACAGCCCTACAGGACATGGAGGCAGATCAAATAAAAGCATAATATTTATATTTTGTCACAATAGTTCTTACATAATTAAAGTTGATCCACAAATATGGATAAAGAAGGTGTTTTATCATTATTTTGATAAAGTATCTACTTTTAGCGACTTTTGTTATATAATGTAAAAAACATCTTCTTTCCAAAAAGGATGCTTGTTATTCTATATATATATATACACGTATGAATGTATTTAAATTGGAAAATTAGAAAACATGTGCTAGAAGTCTTTTTGTTAAATTGGAAAAGAAGAAAATAACTTGTTGGGTTAGCAGATTCGTTTAGAATATTAGGGTGTTTGAGCTCGCCTCGAACTCGACTTGAAATATAATTATTAAGTTCGAGTTTGGCTCGTGAGAAACTTAATAGTAATATTATTTTCGAGTTAAGGTTCGAGGTCAACTCATTTGATATTAATATTAATGGTTTTCGAATTTGAGTTTGAGTTCGAATTCGGCTAGACTTGAGTTCAGGGTGGTATATATTTTTATTTTAGAAAATGAATTATTAATTCAACTTGAGACTCGACTAAATGCTCGATTGAATGTTCGAAAACAAGCTTGATAAAATGCTAATGAACAAACGAACTCAAACATGTTCGTAAACTTAACGAGACAAACATAGTAAGATTCAAATCAAGTTCCGAATAACTTGCGAGTAACCATGCATGTTCGTTTACAAACATAGTTGCAAATAGTGTCTTTATTTTTAACCGTTTTTGTTTTGTTTTTCACCTTTATATTTATATGGTATCATAAATAGAGATAAGTAGATAACTAATTTGGTAAAAACTAATTGAACAAGAAGGGTAAAGTTGAGAACATAAGTTTTTGAAAATGGCAGGCTTTTGGAAGTTGAGGGCAGACTTGACTTTACGCATCATCAACAGCATGGGACACTTTAAATTGTGGATTTATTGTAAGCCTTGAATTTGCAAAAGGAAATAACGCTTTTTCCTGAGTGTGTGCAGTGAGACTGAGACGTAGATAAAAAGTATGAATGTTGATGCGATTTCAGAGAGCGTGTAAAGCGTGTTTTGCTTTTATGCGATCCGTGACCTTTAGCAGCATATGGAGTATCATTTTGCCATTTCCTTCTTTTTTAAATTGAAAACAGCCTTTGACTACCTGAATCAAAAATAATGTACACAGTGAACTACTTACTTAGACTATATGCTACTATATCATTTTCACTGCATTTTTTTTTCTATCAATTTGAATAGGTAACTGTCATTCATATTGTACTATGGGTGTTATGGTTAGTTAATTAATTTCCGTTGAGGTAAAGTAGAAGTCGGATTCAATACGATCCTTTTTATTTTGTATGATATGATTCATTAATAAAAGTAATCTAAGTTTATCAAGTGTTTACTTTGAATTGTAAACGATGGATTACTTAATTTTGAATTAATTTAATAATTTTATCATTCAAATAGTAAATCATATATTTTATGAATCTAGCTTATCACTCTAAGTAAACGCAACCTTAGATGATCTAATGGGACTCTCAAAATCGGAGTAGTAATGTTCACTATATTTTAAGAGTTTCCGGAAGACCCGTTTCGCCTGCGCGAACTCCTGACGAGGACTCTCTAATGCGAAAAATAGACTCTCGTTTGAAATCCTAATCCCGAATCTCATTACTATCCAGTGCAAAATTTATATCTGAACTTTGATTCCCGAGCAGCATGCCTCGACCCGAACTCATTCCGAATCTCATTTCCATAGGACTTTTTCAATCATTGCGGTGAAAAATTTAAAACTTGTAGCCATCCATCCACCTATTTATTTCCACTAATTAAATTCTCTATTTTACCCAACATATTAGGATACGACAATGTGTGATTGTCAATTTTAATAATACTTTATAATAAAAATAAACATACGTAATTAAATATCCTAAGATTGAGGGAAACAATTAGAGATGTAATTAATAAATGAATTGGGAATTAAAGAAATGAGAATAGAAGGTGGGAGAGTGATGAGAAATAGTAGCAGCAGCTAGGCGTGAGAATCGGGAGTCTTGGTCTCGATTGGGATTTCGGGACTTCCGAGTTCCGAAATTGAAAAATTTTAAGTCCCAGTCCCAGTTCCAAAATTCCAAACGGGACAAAATTTTCCAATCGGAACCAAATTTTCCGAATTTTAAAAATTAATTTCGGAAAATCCTTAGTCCTGATCGGGATTTGGGACTCCCAAGTCTTGAAAATTTGCAATTCCTCAGTCCCGGTCCCGATCTTGAAAAATTCGGGACTCGGGGTCCTTAATCTCGCCGGAACTTGGGACGGGACCGGGAAAGTCACGAGTCCGGATCCGAAATTCTCACCCGCAGCAGTAGCATAAAAGGAGTATGTATGTAATGTGGAGTCGAAATCAGTTGGGGCCTTATGTAGTAACCCGTTTTGTCCGGGTTATAACCGTAGGGCGTACCCGCCCCTATGCCTATCCCTTTCCCTTGGGTGCCTTGCTATTCAATGCCTCTCTCTGACACTTGCTTTTTCCCTTTTATCCTCCTTCTTTCACGCAATTTACCCCCCTGTCTCTGCCTTCTTAATTTCCGAGGGGTGCTTCCGTCATTTCCAACTCCACCCGTGATTTCCCACGCTTGGCACCTTTTCGCTAATTCTATCTTAATCCCTAATAATTAACAATTAACAAGTGTTTATAGATTAAAATTACAGTCTTGTTTTGTTCCGAGGAGGGGGCGGGGGGCGGGGACCATTTTTCGCCCCCCTGTTTTTCTCTTCTGCTTTTTAAAAAATTCCTTTGCAAGCATTTGTCTGCATCCGTCTTTCTTTTCTGGTAACTCTTTCTTTTTCATTTAACTGTTTTATTTACCCTTTTGTCCTTTCAAACTCAATCGCGACATTGATATTTCTCATGATTGTGATACACTGTATGATATATTTATTCAATTTTGCAAAAAATCATAATTAATATGGCGACGAAAAATCTATGTCGATGCATGCATGTTACTAATAATTAACATATCATGTGCAAAATTTGATTGCTCAAGAAATTGGAAGGTGATAAAGGATTGAAGAATTGGGACCATCTTTTCCTACTGAAAATAGAGGGTAAGAGCTCTCTTTATTGATCCAACAAAAAGAGTTAATATCCACTGCGGCTGGCTAATTTGTGGAATTGATGAATGGCAAAATGACTTAGTAGGTCATGCCATTACAAAGCCTAAGCACAATGAGGCCAAACTGAAATTGGTGGAGACACAGTAGTTACAAAGTAGAAGTAGAAGAAAATGGAATAAGCAATTAAAACATTTTAGGTAACGAGATTTTCGTACCTAGACAAATTTGACAGCTAAAAGAAACTTTACCCAACTTTCACTTTAAATATCATATTTAATTGCTGCACTCGTTTCTTGTTGCACCATAATTACAATGTAACAGTAATAACTATATATATATATATATATATCACTCCCAATTTTTGTTGTCTGTTCCTTTCAATTATTTCCCAAAGGATTTTTTTCTTCATTGCTTGAACGAACGTATATACAGAAAAAGAATTAACTTTCAAACTATTTTATATACAATTTTTTGTCCAAAAAAATGTCATACTTAGAAATATATACATACATATATATATGTGTATATATATTTTATCCATTCATTATTTATGCTACATAATTTTTAGGTACCAATATTTTTAAAAAAAAAATGTGTGTAAAGTGGTGAATCAAATAAAGTTGATTAACTTTTTAATAGTAAAATGTTTTCTTTTTTTTAAAATAAGTCATTATTATTAAGACATCATAATATAATAATGTGTCGTGAATAATGAGATAAATGGAGTACATCTCTTGCACACACATTATAACTTTTTTATTTGTCTCTTATAAAGTAAATAAATACTTCAAAAAAATATAAAATTAAACAAAATAAAAACACGATACACCTTTCTACTAATATACTACCTCCAAAGACTTTTGTTAAGTAGTTGAGACATTATTTTTGAGCACGGATTTTTAGGATATGTCAAAAGTAATGTGAAGTAGTGATATAAATATATACTCTTTTCGTCTCTTAATAAGTGTCTTATAAGGAAAAATATTTTGTTTCCTAATAAGTGTCTTATTTCAAAATCTAAAAGTAAAATAATATTACAGTTTTTATTTTAGCGTTTTAATTGTTTGAATATTTTTACTTTTTATAATGATTAGGGTTAAAGAGTGTAATTTATCTTATTTTCTTCGTATTTAAGTTTTGGTGGTTTGTGGCACTTAATTAGGACAAATGGAGTATTATTTAATATTATGTGTGTAAAAAGATGTATTAAAAAGAAAATGCTCCAATTTAGTTGCGACAATCCAACAAATAATAGGACTTGTATTAGTTGAGAAGAAAGGTATATAAGATAATTAAATACATTTTTTTCTATTCACATTATATTTAATTTAGCTTATTTTCTTAAAATAGGGCACAACATTTCATGTACACATATATATGAACAACGAGGAAGTATAAGTTTTACTCATTGATTCAGCTTGAATCTTTAATAAGCAAAATGTGTATTGAAAGTGTTGAAGTGAAGAGATACCATAATTTGTTTTGTTGAGAATTTCAGTAATTAGGAGATAATAGCACACCTGAGTTAGAGTGGAAGACAAATTAATCAGACAGGACTTTTGTTTGTTTTTGTTTGTTAAAATATGTTGGTAAGTGTGGATGGACTGTTATGCATGTTATGTTATGTTATGTTATGTTAATGTTATAGTGGAGTAATATTCATTTAAGAGGATTAAATAAGTAATGGTAGCTAATAAGAAAATAAAAAAAGAATTGAAGTGAATTAAATAAGGCAAAGGGACACGAGGGAGATTTGTTGAAGGGGAAGGGGACAGAATAGACATCCCCCGAAAATAAAGGGGGGTTTTAGTACACGGACTTTTCTCTTTCTTTCTCTCTGTCTGTATGTATAAATTTTCTTAATCGTCTCCTTCAAAACCCATGCCCACACCCCTCCCTCAACTAACAATCACACACTGCTGCTGCTACGCTCCAATCAATACATACAGTTAGTTGTATCTATACCCCCATTATTATGGGCTACAGTACATAGGCCATTACAGATGGAGTAATATATTTATAATATTTTATTTTTTCACATTCACTCTCTGCCGCACACATACATCATCAGAAGTAGCTGTTTCCTACACCCAGCAGTTGCAGCGCTGCTCTTTTGCAGCTGCTGCCGCTGCCACTTGCAGGCCTTCTCCTCTCCTCTCCTCTCCTCTTCTATTTATTTTACTTTTTCTTTTTTCATTATCCACTTATTATTTTTTTACTTTGCGAAAAAGAAGATATCTGTACGTAGGTTTGTGAGAATAGGGAGTAGAGCATCTCTCTCTGTGTTTTTTCTTTTTTCTAAAAGTATTTATGGTATAATTGGTATTCATACAACTTAAATACTCTCTCCAGTTAATAAAGTCTGATTTGATGTACAGTGAAGAAAGGCAGTCCCATTTTAGTGAGAGAAACTAATGCAGTGCTGCTAAGTTAAAAAAGGTATCGTGTCTCCCTCTCCCTCTCAACCTCATCCTCATCCACTCTCTGTTTCTGTTTCTCCTATGTGTGTGTGCTCACATTCTGTGTATATAGAATAGTAGGAGAAACTCACAACACGCAGAATCTTATAATTCGCTATTTTCCCTCGAAATTCACTTCGATTTGTGCTGCTTAGGGTTTGAATATGATGTGCGGATTGATCGATTTGAACACCGCCAACAATGAAGATGATACAACGTCGCCCTGCGGCTCCCCCTCGTCGTCGGCTGCCTCCGGGAGCTTGGAATTGGCTGCTACGCCGTCCTCACTGCCGTCGGTGTCTATGGAGCTGTGGCACGCTTGTGCTGGGCCGTTGATTTCGCTGCCGAAGAAAGGGAGCGCCGTCGTCTACTTCCCCCAGGGACATGTGGATCAGCTCCCCGAGCATCCCGCTATAGCTTATGATCTCCCTCCCCACGTATTCTGCCGTGTTGTTGATGTTAAGCTTCATGTATGGTTCAATTTTTTCTCGTTTTGTTTTTTTGTTAGATTTGGTGAATTTTTTCCTCAATTTTATTGAAATGTTGAAGGTTGTAATTGTAGGCGGATGCAGCTAGTGATGAGGTGTATGCACAGGTTTCACTCATTTCGGATCAACAGGTAAGGCCAAAATAATCTCTAGGACGTTGAACAGTATTCTTGTTGTATGACTGCACCTGTAGTTCTGTTTGCCATTAATGTTCAATTTGGAAGCTGTAGAGAATGTTAAATTCTCCTTCTATGATTTATATTAATAACCCTTTTACATTTTTAAATGAAATTCTCTAATGTAATGCTGCTGTTTGAGATTCTCCTTTTTTGCGTTTAAAAGAAAGTATGATAACAAAAATGGTTAACCTTTTTAATTAATTTAACAATGGGTGGTGGCAACTGGCAAGACGTTGCAGGATCCTCGTTGATCCTACATGGCAAATATACATTTTTCTTGGAACTTGCTAAGGTTCCACTCGAATTCGGTATCTTGATTTGGTAATCGTTATATTTAAAAGTTTCATCTTTCTTAATCGAATCTGTTGTAAATCTTGGATTTGTGGTTTTACTAAACTTTTTCTAGGGAAAAAAATCTATCCTCCAGATAATTAGTAGGACTCCGTTCTTTTCAAGAGCTAAAATTTCTAATTTGGGGCAATGTAGTTATCAATAATGAAATGCCTTCTTATATCAGTATAAAGATATTGCTCTGGTGTAAGAGAAGTTTAATCGAAGTAAATTCTTTTGGGCAGATTGAGCAATACTGGAGGGAAGGCATAGTGGAATCCGATGCTGAAGATGAAGATCCTGAAGGTGTCGGGAAGACTATGACACCCCACATGTTCTGTAAAACTCTCACAGCCTCTGATACTAGCACACATGGTGGATTTTCTGTTCCTCGTCGTGCTGCTGAAGACTGCTTTCCTCCTCTGGTAGTTTAAATTACACTTTTTTTTATCCCCCCTTCTTTAACAATTTATCTTAGTCCGAGTTTATAATGAAGCAAATTGATTATCTCCAATTGTTATTTCAAATGCTACTTTTTTTGTGTGCTGCTTTTAGGATTATAAACAACAAAGGCCTTCTCAGGAGCTTGTTGCTAAGGATTTACATGGAATGGAGTGGAAGTTTCGGCATATCTACAGAGGTGGACTACTAATGCTTACCTGGGTGGTGTCAATCTACTCTACACGACTGCCAGTCAAACCCTTCAAATTAGAAATAAAAAAGTCCCAATTTTTTTATGGTGCAGGTCAGCCTCGAAGGCATTTGCTTACTACTGGTTGGAGTGCATTTGTCAATAAGAAGAAGTTGGTGTCTGGAGATGCTGTCCTTTTCCTAAGGTTGGAAATGTCATGGACTTGCTAAGGCTCTAATTAACGTGTTTGTCTTCTTATAAGGGCAATTTTGTTGCAGAGGTGGTGATGGAGAACTGAGGCTTGGAATTCGTAGAGCTGTGCAAATCAAAAGTGGTTCTACTGTCCTCCCAACTTCTAGCCAACAGTTCAATGCTAGCAGCATTGCTGCAGTAGTGAATGCTATATCCACCCGGAGTGCGTTTGACATCTGTTATAATCCGAGGTATATTACATATTTAGCCATTGTACTCCTTAAATCGCTAGATAATCCATTATAGTCCTTATGCTCTCAACTTTCTGTAAAACTGTCGGTAGCAGTTGTCGTTACGCTCTCAACTTTCCGAGGTATATTCACAACAATGGGGTTTGCAAGCATGTACTGGGATTTTTAAATATTTGTGGTTAGATTTGTTTTAAAAGAATTATCTAAATTTTTTGTGCCTACTGCTACTTATCAGTCTATCCTTGCTTAATCATTTATTGTTAGCATTCTTCATTTCTATATAAGTTTATGCCATTTGCATTATCTTTTCTTACTAAGGATATTTGCTTGCCTTCTTATACTTTTCTTTCGAATTCATGCCTCTGAATCTTTAGTAATGCTTTGCAGAGTGCGGTCTTCAGAGATTATTGTGCCTCATCTTAAGTTTTGCAAGAGCCTTACCCAAACTTTTTCTTGTGGAATGAGGTTCAAAGTTCGTTTTGAAACTGAAGATTCTTCTGAGAGAAGGTTGATTTTTTTCATTTCAAGCTTTTCATTTTTATACTGTAACAGGAGACTAATTTCACTTTGGTAGGTGCAGTGGTCTCATTGTTGGCGTCAGTGATGTGGATCCTGCCAGATGGCCTGGTTCAAAGTGGAAGTGCTTGCTGGTTAGTTGCTATTCGATTGAGGCTTTATACCATTTCAAGTTTGTATTACCTTTATTATACCTTTAGTGCAATATAATCTCGAACTGATTGTGCAGGTAAGATGGGATGATATGGAGGTGAGTCGTCTTAATAGGGTTTCTCCTTGGGAGATTGAGCTGTCTGGTCCTATGTCTGGCCACAACAGCTTTGTGCTATCTGGCACCAAAAGAAACAGGATAGGTTTCCCTGCAACAAAGCCCGATCATCCCGTTCATAGAGGTTTAATCCTATTCCTCCTTTTTATTTTTCTTTAGCTGGATGAGAAGTATTTTTCTTTTAGACTAATTGCTATTTTTTCCACCCTTTCACAGATGTGAACGAAGTTTCAGACTTTGGAGAGCCTTTGAGGTTCCAAAAGGTCTTGCAAGGTCAAGAAGTATTTCCTTTCAGTTCCCCATATGCCGGAGCTGAAGCCTCACGTAATCACCTATCGGATATGAGGGGCTATTCTCATAGCCTCAGCGGCTTTCACGGTGGCGGAAACAGCATCAGGCAACGTCATGCAGATGCTAGAAATCCGCTAGAGAGAACCGCAGTAGGCGATTCCTTTCAATTCCGTAAGGTCTTGCAAGGTCAAGAAACCGCGCCAATCTTTTCATATGGAAGAGGCCCACAAGCTAACACTGTGCAGGAAAAGAATGCTACTGTGTTTAATGGGATTCAAGTTCCTAGGATTGGAAATTGCTGGTCTGCCTCACCCCATTACAATGCTAATTCCCACCTTTCACCATCAATGGTTCGTGGGTTGTCGCCATCTTCAGTGCTACTAATGCAGCAGTCGAGCCCTCAAAACTCTCAAATTACATCACTGGTGCATGGTCATCAGCTCAATACTACCAATCAGGATTCGTTCGGTGTTTCTCAAAGAATTCCAAATAAGTTTGGCCCTCGTGAAAATGACCCAAAGGACAATATGCAAGGATTCAGATCCTCTGAAGCTCAAAGCCCGACAGCATTAACTCATTCTCCTCTTCCAACTCAACCATTGTTTAGGGAAAACCAGACTTTTGTTTCAATGTGCAAGGACAGCTGCAGGCTCTTTGGGTTCCCCCTAACCGAGGGAAGAAATGCAACAGGAAAGGATCAAGGTGGTGCCTCTGCTTCTGCTTACGGGAGCAACTCCTTGCCTTGCAGCGAAGAACAACTCTATCAACCTGTTATAGCCAGTAGCTGTACTAAACCAAGTGAAATGCACGCGGTGAGAGACATGCTTCTTGATATAGCACTCTAAAAGCATACAGAGTGAGAAGTGCGTGCGTAGGAGGGTCTTGAAAGAAGTGGCAGAGCAGCAGCTCTTTCTGTGGCGATTATCTTCTTTGTTGTAATTCTATTCTAGATTCATGCAAGGAAAGAAGGATGGATGTATTCTGACATGTTATGTATTTCTGTGTTCTAATATCCTAGTGCTAAAATCATGGCACTTGGCGTGTCTGCTCTTCAAGTGTAAATCAACACTAGATTATCTTGACAAAGTTGTGTACTAGCTAGCTAGCCTAGTCACGTTTGCTACTAAACTGTTTGGTTTCTTATAAAACTCCTACCAAATGTTGTACTATCTTCCACGATATAATGAAGTTTATTTGTTGCATGTCCTATCCTCTACTACAATGTGATGTGATAATTTTAAATGATTTTAGGATCATCCTGGTCAGCTAGCATGCTTGATTTCGGTTACTCATTTTTCTCTACTGTTGCAATAGAGGGATGAGATGTAGAGTTAATTTTTGGAATGCATTGTATACATAGTCGTTGATTTCATATTTTTACTCACAAATTACATAGAGAGTTAGAGATGATATTCTTCTCGATCGTAGCGTGAAGAGTTGTAAATTTTCAACAGTTGTGATCTCTATTACTTCAAATACTTCATATATTTCATTCGATTCTTCGGTGTGTTCTTGGGTTTGTGGATATGATTAATTTGAAATTCAATTTCCTAACAATTATAATTAAATAAACTGATTTGGGACACCAGTGAATTAAAAGGAGGGGAAAAGAAAGCCACGCCTTTGATTTTCCAAGAATCAGGCACAAATGGAAAGCAGGTGAAGAATAGAGAAAAGAGATGAATTTTATACCACGCTTTTAAAAATTCAAATCAACTCATCTCCAAATTAAATTGCAAGCATAATGCATCCAATCCAAAGGCGTTGCTACCTCAATATTTTCACCTCTTTTAATTATGTTTACAATGTTGTTAATCACAAAACTAGTCATCTCCAGCTAAAATTATCTGCACTAGTAGTAGTAGTCATTAACAAAAATAAGAAGAATGAAATAAAAGAAACAAGGAAAGAAGGGGATATTAATAATACAACAACAACAGCAGCAGCAGCATATTCTTGCCTATTGTAATGTCTTCCTTTTGATGAATATACCATTGATGAAACTAATGTATGGCAGAGTTCGTTATAAAGATATTTATTTATTGTGGTTACTCGTCCTTACAAAGATATATGATGAGTTCAGAGTACTACTAAATGACAAGCCCTAACTCAAAACAAACAGAACATATCATTTTCTTTTATTTAATTAGCTTAAGACATGAACAGAGTATATTGAAAGCAAGAATAAGCAAACATCTAGTTTTCTCATATATAGTAGGCCAACTAAACATGTGTTCACTGATCAACTGAAGCGTGTACATATTTTAAAAGGCGGGCGTGAAATTATGAAATTAAAAACGTGAAATATTCCAAGCGGATATTGGTTTAGAATGATATATATATATATATATATATACACACATGTGTGTGAGTGTGAACATATATATTTTATCTTGAAAAAAGAGAAAGTGTGGGCAGATTAATAGCTACTTGCAATTTGCATTTTAGTGATTATCGACAGCATTCAAGTATAGGTCGCGATTCTATAGAGTAAACTAGCGTGTTGCCGGTCTAAAATCGACAAGAAATTATTTTATATAAAATTTTAAGTATAATTTTAAAAGTTCATTTATAATTTTAAAAATAATATAATTTGATAAATTACAATAAATTGTTATTAAAGTCAAAATAATTTTTAAATCAATCATTGCAAATTATGATGAATTATCTTGTGGTGGAGTTAAAAAATTCTCAAAATATCATCTAATTGATTTCATGAAAATACCTCCAGACAAATCATTACAATTAAGTTACATGAAAAATCAATTTGTGTGTATATATGGTCAAATAAATTTATTATTTAAAAAATAACAATTAAATAGGTCAATATTTTATTTTAAGTGATCTATTACAACAATTAATAGTAAACAAACGATATATAAAAGATTATCCCATTGGTATGAATAAAATATTATTTAAAATATTACGATTTAAATATACATATTTTATTTACAAATTATATAATTTGACTAATCTTTTCAAATAAGTGTATCATAAATAATCATTTTGCTGTAAATAAGTGTTATACGAAGATTTATCTTGTATAGAATTTACTTTATATTATAAAGTAGATGTATAAATAAAGAATGAGATACTCTATTTTATCGTGATGATTTGACAAATCATTGTAAATAAACATTATTTGAAAGATCATCTTATTGCAAATAATGTTATATGAATACTTATCTTGTATTGAATGTGGGTGATAAAATATTGATAATTGAAGAATAGTCTACTTGCCAAATATAATTGTTACTTGAACACTTATATAATGTAAATTTATTGTTAAAAATCACTTTATAATATAATATTTAAGAATGTTATATAGAAATTTGATGCTCTATTTTAAGGTGATATAAGTCGATAAACTTATAATTGTTACTTGAAAACTTATATAGTGTAAATTTTATTGTTAAAAATTCACTTTATAATACAATATTTAAGAATGTTATATAGAAATATAATTGTTACTTGAAAACTTATATAGTGTAAATTTTATTGTTAAAAAATCACTTTATAATATAATATTTAAGAATGTTATATAGAAATTTGATGCTCTATTTTAAGGTGATATAAATTGATAAATCATTGAAATAAATGTATACAAAGTATTATCTCGTAATATTTTTAAATTTTTATAAATTACTTCATATGAAAATAATTGGTGGAATTAATAAGTATTTGACCAACAATAATATGATAATTATTCAATCAAAATTAATTATTTGATCAGATGAAATAATAAATTTTTATTCAATAAAAATTGTAAATTTAATAAATTGTAATAATTAATATGTTATGTATGGAAGATTATCTCAATGATTTAAAATAAGTATTTATAAGTCATTAGAAATAATTTGGTTATATATATACATGTGAGATCTCGTTTGTAGGACAAAATATATATATATATATATATATACATATATATACATTTTATTGTTTATCATATATATTCTTAAATATATTAAATCGTTTTTATTCGATTCAAAAAAATTTATATTTTAGTATTCGTTCTCGTTCTAAAACCCGCATACTAATACTTGTATTACTAATATTTTATTTACTTATGAAACAATTTGGTATTCTTATTTTTAAATAAAATGGTAAAATCAATTCTCTCATAAACTATAGACTTTACATTTAACAATAGTTTGAGTCTTATCTTAAATCAATATATGATAGACGATTTAAATATATATTAGAATTAATAGTAGATAATATGATTATTTAAGATAAATAAAAATGTTGAATAGATATGCTATTAGATAGAACCATGAAATAAGAAAGGAAGTTTAAAATATATTTTTATTAGTCAATATCAATAGACCTAGTAAATTGTTATAAATTAACTAACCAACCAAATCTTAAAAGTATAAAATATTTTAAAATATTAAATTAATTTAATTCTACCAATATCTCAAATCCTAATGGAGAAAAATTATACATGCTCTTTTTATAGAGTTTTCATATTAATAATGTTTTCTGAATTTTAAATGTAAGATAAAATAACTTGTTAGTTTTATTATATTTAAATACTTATATTGATTCAATATCTACAAGATAGATATGAAATTGTTAAATTATTAAATAAAAAAGATATAAAAGTAATTATTATAAATTTTATTTATTCATGAAACAATATGATATTCTTATATCTATATAAATGGGTCAAACCAATGATCCTATAAGCTATAAGCTTTATGTTCAACAATAGTTTGAGTATCTTATCTATTTAACATTCTTATTTATCTTAAATGATCGCATTATTATTTATTAGTTGTAATATATATCTATATATATTTGTATAATTTGTTATTATATATAGGTTAATTGTTTAGATAGAATCATGAAATAAGAAAAAAAGTTTAAAATATATTTGTATTATTTATTATTATATATATATAGGTTAATTGTTATAAACGAAAGTAACTAATAAAGTATTAAAAAATATAAAATATTTCAAAATATTAACTTATTAGTTTAATATTTAAATTTTACTACATATAGTTTCACATCCATTTTTTTTAAAATTAAATTTAAATATAGTTTCACATCCATTTTTTTTAAAATTAAATTATAGTTTAATATTGTTTGAAAAGTTTTAATCAATCAACTATTTATTTGATAATTTAATAATAGAATAAATTAAATTTTCTGATAAAAATAATAATATATGCTATTTTTTTAACTCTTAATCAATTTAATAATAATTAAAATTTTAGTAAATATTAGAATTAATTAATGAGTAATATTAAAATTTAAAATAAATATGAATGATATATAGATTGTGACTGTATTAGTTATTATATAGATATGTAGATTATAGATGAATATTAGGAGAAAATTTCAATTAATAAACAATTTATTTGATAAATTTTTAACAAAAATAAAATTATGTATTTATAATTTTAATTATTATGTTACTTAAAATTATTCTTTCACCAACTAATTAATTGGAAATATTAAATAGTGATGTGCAATATATAAATTTTTGGTATTTATATAGGTTCGATGGTTCTATTAATATTTTATACTTTTACCTACTCGATGGGCCAAATAGTTAGTTAAAAATTGTGGTATTTTATACTTTTACCTACTCGATGGTATTTAAAAATTGATAATAAAGGTAAATAGGAATGATGAATTGTGGTGAATTGGTGATGACACATAAACCATAAATTAAAGAGATACCTCCAATATATATGTATTCATTTAATATATATATATATATATATATATATATAGATTGTAAATTAAAAATTATGTTGAAAATATTATAGTTCAATTTTATTTAATTTAATATAAATTGATGATGTATTAAAATGTCCATTAATTTGTAGGTAAATCATTAAATTTTCGTTAAAAATTTAATGCAATTTTATTCCATGGAGGATGATTATGGTAGGTAAATTGATTTTTGGATGAAAATTAATGTAATTTTAGTGATTTTTGAGATTTTAAAATTCAAAAAAAATGAGAAAAATCCAAAATTGAAATGGAGTGATTTGAAGAAGGGTGATGCTGATGTGACACGCATTGTTTCAATTTGTATTATATAGAAGATGCTTGGTATCAGCAGTTATTTTTAATTGAATGAAAATGATGTATGGTTTGAGGTCTGAAATAAGCTTATAATTTCATGAAGTACGTTGGTATATTGTGTGATAAATTTCTCATTATTTAACTATCACAATTTGTAAGTATTCATCAATTCACCTCCATGAAGGCATGAACTACCATTTTGACTTTTCTTGGTAAATAACTACAAAATGATCATTCGATAACAATTAGCGACGTACATATTTTCCTTTTGAAAAGTCTCTCATTATTAAGCATTATATACCTATTTACTTTGAATTAAACAAATTACAACCTACGTACCATTCTTAACAATAATATCTAAGTATTACGTCAGTTTAAGGCACCTAAATTGGTCGGTGGTCGGTCTTTCAAATTAGAGTCTGTAACAGATAATCATCACCTCTTACTTTCATATATTAATTTTCTTATTTTCATTTTAGGGTTTTATATATGATTACGATCGGTATTTTAGAGTTAAGGAATAAGACATTGAACATTAATTGTGGAGTCATCAATTCACATTAGAAAAACGTTTTTTTTATGTATTTACTTTTGAATGAGTATTGCTTATCCGTGTATTTTATACAAATATTACTCAAAATATATTTAAGAGTGATTTCAATTTGATATATAATTGTATATATATAATGCATTTTCGACTTACAATAAATTTAATTAGTTATTAGGATATCTTCAATTTTTCTTTTCAAATTTCCTTTAGCATTTCATGTACAACCTGTTGGATTAATTTCTATTCAATCACTAATATGGTCACATATATAATAAGAATGTATTAATTGTTATTATATAATGTGTATAACCCTAAATGTGATTGTATAGTTGTTGAGGGGTTGACTTGCAATTACGATAAAGTATATTAAATATTATAGGATGGATGGTCCCCATAGAAATAAAGTAACTCAGATTCTATTCTTCCCCATCGGTTTAGAATATTCAGAAAGAGGCGTGATCATTCTCTGAAAGATCCATCAAGTCATCCAATCAGTCAATCCTCTTCCGATTAATTCAATGGCGTTTCTTGGCCAGTCTTTCTAATTAATATTCATTTAATGCTTCAGATTCATCATGCTAGATAATTTATGTTTTTGGGATTTAACGCTTTTGTCTACTGCATGTTAAATCCACTTCCATCAAGTGGTATCAGAGCTACTCTATGCATGTTTATCTGAGATTAGGCCATTATATGATTATGATTCATGATTCTTACATGATTTTACTGTTTGAGATATTAGAAATCATGTTTTCTGTGTTCTTCTGCTGCGAACTTAAGGTTATGACATAGGATTCATGTTTGGCTGTTAATTCATGAGGGTTTATGTTGCAATCATGCGACGAAGGGTTTAATTCATGTTTTCTATGCGTTTTATGCTTCGATTCGCCATTTATTGCATGAAATTCCGGCCATAATCGCATTTTTCGCGAAAATCGTTGCCTGGGCAACGAATAACAAAAATGGCGACCCCACGCCCGATCGCCGTTCTGGCGCCTTCATTTCGGCGACCCCCCGGGTCGTCGAAGGGGGTCGCCGACCTTGCTAGACGAACTCGGCGACAGAGCCCCGATCGCCGAATTCAAGCACTACAAACTCGGCGGTCGCCGAGTTGGTCGCCGTTCATGCTGACCCTTTTCGGCGATCGCCGATCCTGAGGGGTCTTTTGGTCGCGATTTCGGCGACCCGATCTGGGTCAGTCGCCGAACGTGCTATTTTCACATACCATGTTCAACTTCTAGGTGTTTTAGTTGAAGCAATACGTCGCCAAAGTGACCTATGTTGTGTAGACTACTACATCTAACCCTACATATGGTTGTTTTGTGTCTTCAACTCATGCGTTTGCGTGATCGGCCCAAAGGAAGGTCCGCATCTGGCAAAGTTGTTTACGCATACTGTGGAGATAAGTGTATGACGATTATCTAGTTGAACTTGTGTGTTGCAAGACAGTCCAAAGACTGATTGTTGTTCGACATGCCATTTTCTGTCATCACTTGATCACTACATCAAGAGTACTGCTTGCAGCTAATGTTGAAGCCCAAAGGATAGACATTTGTGATGCGATTGGTATCTCGGATGGGGTTCAAATACCTTGACCATTAGCTAGGACCTAAAGTCTTTGTTGTGCATTCATTACTTAATTTTATTTTCAAGTTCTTATTTTATTCTTTTGTTCTAATTAAGCTAATATGTCATCCATGACCACCTTATCACCTGACATTAACCCACCTCCCATGCTTAATGGGACTAATTTCAAGGATTGGAAACGACACCTACTGATAATGTTGGGATGCATGGATCTGGACTTAGTATTCCGGTCTGAACAACCCGCACCTCTCACTGCTGATAGTACTCCTGATGCCAAAAAGGAGTATGAGAGGTGGGAGCGTTTGAACAGATTGAGTCTTATGATCATGATGAACAGCATCCCAGAGGCCTTTAGAGGTCATGACAATGATAAAGTCAGTTCAGTAAAGGTTTTCCTTGACGAACTCGAGCAATGCTTTGCCAAGAATGACAACATCGAGTTAATGAGATATAAGGGTCAAGGAAACATAATGGAGTACTTAATGGAAATGTTTAATGTCGCTTCTAAGCTTAAAGCTTTGAAGATGGAATTTATTGATGATTTCCAAGTACTCATGGCTCTCATTTCACTTCCTCCTCAGTTTAGTCAGTTTAAAACTAGCTACAACTGTCAAAAGGAGAAATGAACTCCAAATGAGCTCATTTCTCGGTGTGTTCAGGAGGAGGAGAAACTAAAAAGAGAAAGGACTGAAAGTGCCCATGTGGCAACGACCTCTAAGGGAAAGGGCAAGAAAATGTCTTTTTTAGAAAGAAGCTGCTACTAAAGCACCGGCTGCGAAGAAACAGCATAAAGATCTGAGCTGTTTCTTTTGCAAGAAGCCGGATCATGTAAAGAAAGACTGTGCGAAGTATCACGCGTGGCATGTTAAGAAAGGTACGGTCTACTCTTTGGTCTGTTCTGAAGTTAATTTATCTTCAGTACCTGGAAATACTTGGTGGATAGATTCTAGAGCTACCACTAATATTAGTATTTCAATGCAGGGTTGCCTGAGCTACCGAAAACCCAGTGATGGTGAAAGATACATCTACGTTGGAGATGAGAAGTCGGTTGAAGTAGAGGCAATAGGAGATTTTAGATTGTTATTAGGAACTGGTTCTTATTTGGATTTGAAAGACACATTCGTTGTACCGTCTTTTAGACGGAATTTAATTTCTGTTTGATTATTGGACAAGTTTGGTTATTATTGTTTATTTGGAAACAAACAGTTTACTTTGTCTTTTAATTCAATGGTTATTGGAACTGGTTATTTGAACTCTTATGACAATCTTTATCTATTGGAAACCATTACTTCCTATAATGAAAACCTGCATATTGAAGCTAAAGGTACTAAAAGAAAATTAAATAAAGAAAATTCTGCTTCATTATGGCACAAACGCCTAGGTCACATCTCTAGAAATAGAGTTGAGCGACTTGTGTCTGATGGAATTTTAGATTCCCTTGACTTCACAGATTATAATGTCTGTGTTGACTGTATCAAGGGAAAACAAACCAAGAATTAGAAATTAGGAGCCTATAGAGCTACATAATTCTTGGAATTAACACATACTGATATTTGTGGACCTTTCCCTACAACATCTTGGAATGGTCAGCAGTATTTTATTTCCTTTATAAATGACTTCTCCAGATATGGCTACCTATATCTTATTCATGAGATGAGTCAGTCCATAGACATGTTCAAGGCTTACAAAGCTGAAGTTGAGAATCAACTTAACAAAACAATTAAGGCTGTCAGATCTGATCGTGGTGGTGAATACTACGGTAGATATGACGGATCAGGTGAACAACGCCCTGGATCTTTTGCTAAATTCTTATAGGAATGTGGAATTGTCCCTCAGTACACTATGCCTGGTACACCCAGCATGAATGGAGTATTTGAGAGGCGAAACAGGACTCTTAAGGACATGGTGAGGAGTATGATTGCTCATTCTACCTTACCTGAGTATCTCTGGGGAGAAGCACTAAAGACAACAGCATATATCCTAAACAGAGTACCCACTAAGGCGGCTGCTAAAACGCCTTATGAGCTTTGGACTGGCCGAAAATCCAGTCTTAAGCATCTACACATTTGGGGCTGCCCAGCTGAAGCAAGACCTTATAGGCCTCATGAAAAGAAATTGGACCCCAAAACAATTAGCAGCTACTTTATAGGCTACTCTGAACACTCAAGGGGCTTTAAATTTTTTGATCCCACAACTAGAAACATTTTTGAGACGGGAACTGCATCATTCTTTGAGGATATTGAGTTTGGGGGAAGAAATAGAATTAGGGAAATCGCTTTTGAGGAGGATTTAAATATGAATCCTACTACTGCTTCTAGTAGTGTATATGAATCCTACTACTGCTTCTAGTAGTGTTCAGGTTCCTATTCCTGTCATTATTTGAGAAGCAGATATGGATGAACCTCAAGATGATATCATTGAGGATATCCCCATTCAGTTGGATCAAACTTAACAACTTTAAGAGCAACCTCAAGAACAAGTGCAATTGAGAAGATCCACTAGAGAAATGCGTAGTGCCATTCATGAGGATTATGAAATCTACCTCATGGAAGCTGATGAATCTAATGGACTGATGGAAAATGATCCTATCAATTTCCGTCAGGCCATGCAAGATGAACACTCTGCTCAATGGATTGAAGCCATGAATGAAGAGTATAAGTCTATGCAAGACAATCAGGTTTGAGAACTTGTCCCATTACCAGAAGGTGCAAAACCCATTGGTTGTAAATTGATATTTAAAACCAAAAGGGATGCAAACGATAATGTGGAGAGGTATAAGGCTCATCTTGTAGCTTAAGGCTTTACTCAAAAAGAAGACATTGATTATTCTGAGACTTTCTCTCCAGTTTCATCGAAAGACTCATTTAGAATAATCATGGCACTAGTTGCTCCTTTTGATATATAATTGTATATATATAATACATTTTCGACTTACAATAAATTTAATTAGTTATCAGGATATCTTCAATTTTTCTTTTTAAATTTCCTTTAGCATTTCATGTACGACCATTTTAGAATTTGAACAAAAGATTTGAAGAGTCAAGTCTTATTAAAGATGTGTTAAGTAGTGGTGGAGCAATCGTATTCATGTTATGTTGGAGTGTGGAGTCTGGATGAATTGCACACAAATAAACAAATCTATGTATATACTTACTAAACTGGCCTAACCTTTATACTATTGATTGTGATTGCCAATTTTTTAATATGCTAAGTGTGTACTTATGTTCGAGTACAGGGATAACATCGTATTCACCGAGTTCAAATTATTTAATTATTATTAAATTTTATTGTCATCTTCTATTTAAACTTTGAAAATTTGATTAACTAAATAAGAACAAATTTGAAAACTAAAACACAAACACAATTAAATAAACGAGTGAAGATTCTAGGATTTGATTTCGTTAACAATTAAAATGAAATCCAATTAACTAATGATAAGCACGTTTCAAATATTCTTAAATGATCATACATTCAACCTAGATAACGTTTTGAAATATTTAGATCGCGGATTATACGAAAATATAATTGTTTCCAAGTATACTATTCCCTCCGTCCCGATAAAGTAGGCCACATTTTCTGATTGAGACATGTCAATAAAATAGACCACTTTCTATTTTAGGTAAAAAAGTTGGTCTACTTTACACTAAAATATGCGCTAATACACTAATAAATAAAGAATATTGGTATGCGTGCTGAAGAGAAGTTAGACTTACTTTTACCGGAAAGACAAGAGTATCATGCAACTCTAACAAGTTCCTAAAATTAATGTTCTCGTATTAAACTTAAATCGTTTGGGTGTTGATGCAATAATTAATACTAGCTCAAGAATTAATTATCCCATCTCGTATCACAAATTAACCCCTATATAATATCTAACTAGTTTGTGTACCCGTGCAATGCACGAAAAGAGTTAAAAGTAATATAAATAATTTTGATTATAATTATTTAAGACACATAATTATATATTTCTTGTGTAATGGTCCATACAAATTCAAGTTAAAAAAGAGTAACATTGTTTCACATTTTTAGTGGAGCACGATGGTTACAACTAAATATAAATAATTTATTATGCACCAAATATAAACATGCAAGAAAAAGAATAAAATTGATTTATTAGGTTTCATACTAATTAATTTATCATATTTAAATCTAACATCAAGTTAATAGATTAATCCAAATATATGGTTAATGTATTTTCTCATTTTAATTTCATGTAAGAATTTTTTTTATTGAGTAAGAACATATGTGGTACATTCCGGTCTGTTTGATTTGTAAAATATATATAATAGATAAAATTGATAACATATTTTATTTATAAATTCTTTATTTTCGATTAAAAATTCATCATTTTTTAAATCATTTTTAATAATTTCGCCATTTTTTTCAGTATTCCAATGAGTGCTAAATTTAAATGTATTTAAATGCAAAAAAGAGTGAGATGACATATAAACTATTTTACGGTTAAAACGGACAATTTAAATTTATGGAATTAAAATATCAAGATTAACGACGATTTTACAATACGACAATGAACATATTTTTTCTTAAAGAAATTCATATATATTTGGTCTCGACAAAAATAAATAAAGAATAAAATTAGAAAAAAACAATCATTTATACAAAATTGAAGACTTAATATTTAGTGAAATCATGTAACCTATAATTTGGGTAATAAAAATATTACTCTACATGTCCCGTTAAAAGTGTGTCATGTTTTCTTATTGGACCGTCAATTACATTCTCAAATAGAAAAAAAAATTATTTTTAAAAATTAAGTCACAATTTTTTATAGTCTTAGTTGATAAAGAGAATATAAATATTATTTAAACAAATATATTATTATAAAAACTATAGTGCTACTAATGAGAAAATGAAATTATATTATATTTGTTGTATAATTCTCATACAAGATTATTTTAAAATTATTTAAAAAATGATATTAATTTAATTTACTTCATAAAATTTTCAAATGAATAATATAATTATAATAAAAATAATCACTAATGATATAAGAACAAATGTAATAATCACATATATATTATATAAATCTTGTATATGTACAAATATATTAATTATATATATATATATATATATAATGGTGTAAGAAATGATTATAATCGACTATTACAATTATGGTTTTAGAATTATCGATTATGATCCAATTACAATTCGATTCCAACGATTTTGATTTCTTTAAAATCCACTATGCATGTATTATTGATTATAGATTAATCATTAATGGATAAATTCTTTCTCATGAACCTAATTATATATATATAGTTATTTCGATATTTAAAATAATAGTAACTTGTTCATATGAATGTTTTTTTTTATATCATATACCTGATTATAATTTTCATCACAATATTTAATTTATGATGTATATTGTACATGTTTTTACATACAAATAAATTAAAAATTTAAAAGTATACTTATACAAAAAATTTGAATAGTTACTTTTATTATTTTCATTTGCCAAGTAATTGGAATATTACTTTTATTTGCCAATTATTTGGAAGCTTTAATCATTATTTATTAGTAACTTAAATCATTTAATTTACATTTATATAATGAGGCATTAATTTGCAAATAATTACATAATTGCCATTGAAATTGATGTTCAATTGAAAACCTTGTTTTAATATATATATAGATATAGATATAGATTAGTAATAAAACAATCAAACACAAAAACAAAATCAAATTGAATTAAATTAATCGAAAATCAGTTCAACAATCGCCACTTACTCTCTAGCCCTAAAATATGGATTTAGCTACGTATAATCATATCAAAGTCGAAATAAGTATTTAAAGAAAACATAAAAATAGTACTGCCTCCGTTCACGAAGTAACATCCCATATTTCCTTATCAGTCTGTTTACGAAATAGCTTCCCACTTTAACTTTCTATTTTTGACAACCCCTTACTCCACTCACTACTCAACACATCATCAATAATGTGGGACCCATCCTCCACTAACTACACACTATTCAATATATATCATCATTAATGTGTGCCTCTTACTCCACTCACTACTCACTACACACTACACATCATCAATAATGTGAGTCTCATTCTCCACTAACTACACACTACTAGGGATGGCAATGGGCCGAATTTGGATCGGATCTGGCTGGTTCAGATCCAGATCCAGATCCAGAAATTTTGACTTGAGTCAAGATCTGATCCATATCCATTGGACCTTAAAAATTGAGATCCGTGTCTAGATCCATGAGATCCGCCAGTTTACGGTTCCGACCAAGATCCATACAGATTATTTTTTAAAATAAATTCTAAAAATATACTAAAATTGATAATAAAATCATGATAATGATATAAATCAACAACAATATGATCGATCAAAATAATACTATGATTCTTACAGAGTATTATAACAATTCAAAATAACTCATACTTTTTTAAACAATTTTAAAATCCTTGATGTGTCAAGAGGAATTGTGGTGAAATAGATTGCAATTAAAATCAAAGCTTAAAATATTTAAAAAAAATTAGATATTGCATCTACTTTTAACATCATCAACATCTTAAAAAAGAGAGAAATTCAGTAAGTAAAAAATATTTAGAGTTGGATTGAACTATATTTAAAATAATGTAGATATTAATATATATATATATATTAATATCTACATAGATAATTAATAGATAATATATTATCTATGATATATATATGTATATCATAGATAATTAAATAAATGGGTCTATTGGGCGGATCTGAACCAGATCTGGATTTCAAAACGTGAACTCCAGATCCGGTACGAGAAATTTTAAAAATTTCAGATCCGATCCGGATCTATCGGGTCCAAAATTTGAAGGATCCAAATCCTCAAAAATGGATATGGATATGCAGATCTGGACCGAGTCCAAAATCCACTGCCATCCCTACACACTACTCACTACACTTTACACATTACCTACTAAAATCAAACCATTTATTAAAAACCGTATTCGGTCAAAGCGAGAAGCTACTCATTAGACGGAGAGAGTATATAAAATTCAAGGAAAAAAGTCTTTGTCATCGTTGTCTCTTTCGATCCTGCAGAATGATTAAAGTAAGTGTAAGATAAAGATAAGGTAATATTTATAGATGGGTGAAAAGTGACCAACGGAAAAGGGATAAAAAAAAAGGTAATTCCCGTACAAAGAAAACAAAATTTCATTTAAAATGCTATTTGGGCGACAAAACATGTGGATTGATAGAATTGATAATCACCTTTAAATATATTCATTCCTATTTATAATCTTTTATTTTTTAGGGTGGAAATTAAAATTACTCATTTCGATAAGTGAAAAATGAAAATTATTCATATTGTAAAATATCTATGAAAAGTATCCAAAAAATAGGGGAATAGACAAAAATACCCTTTTCTATTATTTGATTGTATAAAATTTTGTGCACCTCTTACACAAAAGTATAATGTGTAAGAAAATTTTATTGATTTCATCATTACTCGATGATTGGAGTTTGATTTTTTTTTTAATAATCATAATATTTTCACTCAAACACATTATATATATAGGGTTGCAAACGAGCCGAGCTACTCGGGACTTATTCGGTGCTCGATTCGGTAAAAGCTCGTACGAGCTCGAACTCGAGCCCGAAATCGAGCTCGACTAAATTAACGAGCCGAACTCGAGCAGTATGGTATTCGACTCGTTTTGCTTGCGAATATGTTCGGCTCGTATATTAATCGAGCCTGTTCACGAACTCTTAATCGAACCTCTAATCGAGCCAGTAAACGAGCTTTAGCATTTATGTGTAAGAAATTGTAGATAAGAGTATTTGAACTATTGTCAATGAGTTAAAATTAATTTCAAATCACAACCAAAACTAATTAGACACTACACCGAATTATTATTAGAAAATATTAATTTATAACATTAATATATTATATATCACCAAATAATCAAATATCATCAATTCATTTATTATATTGTACATTTATTTATTTATTTAATTATACTATATTGTGGTATTAAATACTTTTAACTAATTACAATTATCATCAATTCATCATCCATGAATACAACAATTCATCTTATATACAGTAATAAGGTTGACATATACGGAGTATAATACAAATACTATATAAGAAGATTGTATATAAATTCATATCATATTACTATATCGTTTAAAAGAATCATTTGCAATATATTTAATATATATTAATAAATTATAGTTCATATATATATAAATACAAAACTTCTATGTATATATCATTATATGTTACGTATATATTAATTTTATATGTGACTTTACTACTATTATTTTATTTATTATTTCCTTAGTTCCAAGAAATAATACTTTCATGACTATATTGTATAACAATTTCAAATTTAAAGTTTCTAGCAAATTGTTAGTAATAATTACTACTAGTAAATTAGTACGGAGCACTTCATTTGTCATATGCCAATAGCTAACACCACATCATCACAAAAAATCACATATTAACCATACACTATATATAATATAGTAATGAATCATATTACTAATGAATAGTAATATGATTTATATTTTCTTAAGTAATCATATACAAAGTATATATATACAATTATACATATGCTAATAACTTTACATCATACTAATAGTATACTACTAGTATACACATATAAATATAATCATATTTATTTATAACAATATTTATTTATATAGAATTTAGCTCTTATGTATTTTCATGCTGAATTATTATGCATTGCAACTAGAATTGTGCATCATATTTATAAGATCAACTGATAAATATATAATATATATAGAGAATATATAATATATGAAAAAACAACTCATCTATTAAACATTTTAAACAAATACAGAGTATATTGAATATAAGAAAAAATTCAAAAACTTAATAAGTTAAAAAAAACTGTAATGAAAATTTTATTTAATAAAGTAAAATGTAAAAAATTAAATGATCCGAACCCGAGCTCAAGTCCGAACCGAACACGAGCCGAACTCGAGCTAAATTCGAGCTCAAATATTTTATCTCGAGCCGAGCTTGAGCACGAATTTAAAGTTCGGCTCGAACTCGAACACGAGCCCGAACATGTAAAATATTAAACGAGCCGAACCCGAGCAGACCACTACTCGGCTCAGCTCGACTCGTTTGCAGCCCTATATATATATATGGAGTATCGTTTGCAACCCTATATATCACCACTCAATTGCACCATAATATTTTGTACTAAAATTATTTAGAGAGAGAGAAAAAGAAGATAATTAGAGAGAATGAGATAAATTGAATGAAGGGGAGGAGGAAAGGGTCACCTCAATCTTTCAAGATCATAGGAGGTAATTCCACACCCGATTTTGTAATTTTATTGAATATTTATCATTTCATGTTTAATGTCATAAAAATCTGGTCGAAAAAATTGAAATATATTTTGGTCGTTCATTCATATGAGATGTTTCAATCGTTAGGAATTATTTATAACAATACATTAACGACAGAAAGAAAGAAAGAAAGAAGGGATATTGTTAAGACTTCACACTAGAGATCGTTCCAGTAGCAACTAGGAATGAAGAAAAAGAAAAATGCAACTTTCACTTCACTTATTGATGAATCTTAATAAATTATTTATGTAAAGTAGTTATGTTAGATCTCATCAGTACGAGTCAACGGAACAACCCCCCGGCCTCTGATATCCATATAAATTTATCCCAATATTTTCTTTTCGGGCCTAACTTAACAAAGCCATGCTTAACACTTTATCTTTCGGGTCAGGCCTTCCCCAGATCGGAATGAAGAAAAAGAAAAATGCAACTTTCACCGCTATATGGAGATAGCTAGATATTTTGGATTTGTGCTTTATCAATAAATTGAAACTTATAGAACAAGAATTTAAAAATTCTGGTCGTAACTCACTAAATTCTGGTCGTCATTTGATATGAAATGTTAAACTAGCGATAGGATTTTTTTTACGTTGACGTTACGTGACCGGATTTTTATGGGGAATGTTTGTAGTGATAAATTGAAAATTTACAGAAAAAACTAACCTAAAATCCAGTCGTTACTTTTCAAAATCTTGTCGTGACAAACTGTAGTTACGACAAGATTTTCTTAAAAAAAAACATTCCACGACCATATTTGTGTTAGAACATAAAATATATATAATTTGATCGTGTCTTTTGAAATTCTGGTCGTGGTGTTTTTGAAACTTTGTTAGAACGACCAAAATTTAATTTTAAATATATATTCCACGACCAGAGTTTTATTTATATATTATATAATATTGAGTATAATCTTTTATGTGTATAATTTTCAATGATACATGTTATATCTCTCATTTTAGCTTATTTGCATATGAAACATGATATTTATCTAGTTTTAGTAAAATAATTCATGACATATGATAAATTTTGTCATGTTACAGATGGACGGAGTGAAATATGTGACTGTTTGATATAATGTTTGTTAGGAAGATGGTGCGTGTGCAGGAGGATGTGATTGGTGTACTTCGATGAGTGTTTGATTGCATTGATTCATGATGAGTGGAACCCGATAATGTACGTGGAGATTACCGAAGAAGAGCAATGTGGTGGCTCGTCGAGCAGATCATACTATGTCCCGGATACATCACAATATCAAGAAGATATTATTGATCGAATGGCTGGCTCAGATTGGTTCGGTGGTATATATATCGGTGATGATGGTCCATCCGAATCAAGGCAGGAGCGACATGCATCTCCTATTCGAATGCCTACAGATGTTTCGTTTGGTTCCATGCCGGGAGGTCATGAGGATCAATCTATTGATCATGATTATTCAGTCGAGTCTGTGTCTGATTGTACTCAAGTGGTGTTGGTTTGTCGGTATCGTGATAAATGCCCTTTTGAGCTTCGAGCTGCTAGTTCGGGTTACGATACAATCCAATCTTGGAGGGTACACACGTTTAGAGAGAAACACACTTGTGTAATGAGATTTAACTATGTCCCACCGAGCAAAGTTCACTCAAAAATTGTAGCCACGTACTATGCAAAGAAAATTCAAAGAGATTGTGAGTTAATGAAGCTTAAGGCCATCTAGACAGAGTTTCATAATGAGTTTGATGTTGTAGTGAAATATGATTTGGCACTTCGAGCACATCAGATGGCCGTTGAGATGATATTTGGTGGGTACGATGAATCATTTCAAATGTTGCCAAGGTATCTGCATATGCTCGAGCGTACAAATTCGGGCACAATTACAGCTCTCGATATGAGTGATGATGACAAATTCTAACACGTATTTGTTGCTTTCGGAGCATCCCAGATCGCATATCCACTATTGTTGAGGCTCGTTATAGTTGTTGACGGAACACATTTGAAAGGAAGAAACAAGGGTATCTTATTTGTTGCAGTAACAAAAGATGGTGATGAGGGGGTATATCCTTTAGCGTACGGTGTTGGACCAATTGAGAATGATGTGTCGTGGACATGATTTCTACGTCGACTCCGAATAGCATATGAGTGTTCATCACAAATATTGATAGTATCAGATGCGCAAAAGTCAATAGCGAATACTGTGAATGCAGTGTTCCCGGAGGCGACCCACGAATTGTGCTACTATCATTTGATGGGCAAGATGAAGCGTTGGGGAAAACACGTTGTGTCTTTATTTTAGAAGGCAACATATACGTATCGACCATCAGAATTCCAGCACCGAATAACACAGATTGCTGCAGCAAAACCAACTGCGTACGAGAAACTCATGAGTGTGGGTCCTGAGAAGTGGGCTCGTTCACAGTGCTCAGTTTGTCGATATAGCACATTGACATCTAATGCTGCCGAGTCGTTTAACAATATACTATTGTGGGCTCGAAGACTCCCTATATGCTCAATGCTTGAGTCGATACGTATAGCGATGGCAGAGTGGTTTGCAGAACGAAAAGAGAAAGCAATCAATCAAGTCGAACCATACACTGAGCAAGCGAGTATGAAAATGCAGATACAACGAGATAGGGCGAAGAAATACACTGCACAACATGCAAGAGATTTATTATATAGTGTTTTTATGGTGAGCAATCCACATCCACACATGGTTGATCTTGCATCCCGTACATGTACCTACCGAGAATTTCAGATGGAGAATATTCCTTGCTCGCATGCGATTGCTGCTATCCTGTAAGTTCATTTTTTTAATACTCGTAACCTATTAAAATGAGAAATTATCCAATTATCTTTTTTTTGCAGGAAAAATGGTCAATCTATTTCTGAGTACATGAATCGTATATATACCCGCGAAACATTAATTCAAACATATAGTGGACCAATTATGAGGGTGCCTCACAAAGATACATGAATGCTTCCAGTCGACGTAGCGACGAGGGTTGTATTGCCTCCAGTTGTAGTACGACTCCCAGGTCGGCCTAGGATGACTAGAGCACGGACTTCTCATGAAAGAGCACGACATCGACAACAAACTAGTGAAGAAGATATCAATCTGCCATGATGCAGAAGGTGTAGCAATTGTCATGAGTATGGGCATAGACGACCTAGATGTCCATTACTTGAAATTGGTAGTGAAGAAGAGATGTAATCATTTACTCTATGTGACTTATTCTTATGATGCATGTTAATATGCTTTCATAGTTATTTTGAATCTGAACTTATAGATGGTCGTTGTTGGTTGTTGGTTTCCATACTAATAAATGTTTCACAATGATTAAAATACAAAATGTTCAACATTAAATATAATAAATACTGTCAAAAGTCTCAAAATTAAATAATAACAAACATACACGTGTCTATGAATCCACAACCTCACACATAGAATATCCAAAGATAGCTATTCGATTTCTAAATGTTTCCACTTTCTTTGTCACCTATGAAAGCTTTGGTTTCCCTGAGATGAATCTCTGGATGGCCATACAAGCCATTGGACCACTATTTCTACTATCATGTCCTTGCTTGAACTGTTTTCCCTTTGGAATAGCAAGAAACTAAAGTGGCTCGCTCCTCTGAGTAACATTGATCTCCTTTCGGGTCCAGTATTCGGAGTCCAACAACACCTTCCAAAATAAATCTAGAATCGGTCTCAATGATGTGATCCGATGCTCATGAACACTGAGCGTCACTGAATGCCAATCAGAGTCATACAAATATGCAATCCAATGTTCCAAGTTCACCTGAACTATGACACATTGTTGCTCTATGCAACATGGAATGAGAATCTGATTGTTAAAAATAATAAAATGAGTTAATTATGAAATATACACATTTATGAAAAATAATTAAAGACAAATACTTACATCTGCAGCACCCCACCAAGGTGTAGAAGACGAGCTCTGATGCAGACACTGAACTACATGACAAATATTTTCAGGCACGCTCCAATTCTGAATCACAACACGCAAGCCCGCAGGATTGTGCTGTACTTGGGGATTCTGATGCTGCAACATACTATAGTATCTACATAAGCTAACCTGAATGACAAATTGACAATTAGTTTATTAGCATTCATTATAAGAAATTCAATTATATTAAAACACTAAATATGAATTTTCGTACATAAAAGTCTATCATCAACAATATAGTGTTCCTGGATGAAACTCCAATAGACAAGCCCACTCGATTCCGTAACCTATGCTGCAGACAAAAGATATACATAACCACATATTGCAAATTGACATTGTAAGTTAAACTCTTTTGGAAATTCACATTAAATTGAAAGAATGGTTTAGGGTTAGAATAATAAAACCTCGGCCTACAGGTGCATAATTGGATTCTGGATGTCATTAAAACGGCTAGCATGCAACACAAAGCTCAACTCCTGAATACTAACTCTCTGTGTGTTTGATTTGCGACAAAAGGCCATGTAGCGAGAAAGAAGGTCATCTGGGATGTCCTCAAATGCACTACTGCGCTTTGCTGTATAAGGCGTATGTAATGCCGCAGACTCCACTCGATTCCGTACCAGCCTATTAGGTACGAATTTATCAGGTTCCTTAGTATCAAGAACAATAGGTGGGAAAAGCTGAGATGTAGTTGGTAATCCAAATTCCTGCAAAGGCTGAGCAACGATAGGAGTTACAAATTGCTGCTACTGCTGAGAGGACTAATTAATTAACAAAAATTATTATTAAATATTAAATACTAAAATTTAAGTATTCCAAATTATTTGTTGAAATTAAAAACAAGATAATTACTTGTCCAAAGATAGATGAGAACAAAATCCTCACTGGAACGCTCAAACATCGAAGCTCGCCCTGCACCCCCCTGATACTGTATTGATTCATCAAATTCTTGTGAATATCCGATATCGTGTACCGAGTGTCGTGATCCAGAATATGGATCAACCACAGGACCATCATAACATGTCACAGGAATAGGTTTCTGTACTGGCTCATGTACAGGTGTCCGCACTGGCTCATCGTGAATAGGCGTCTGCACCGGCTCATCGTGTGGGGCTGTCAATGGAGGACTGACAGATCTACGATGGGGAGAGTGTGCCTGAGTAGGACTGCGGCGAGATCCTGAACAACAGAGAGTATCTCACAGTTCATCAAAACACTTCTTTATTACTTGCATTAACTTCCTATGGGACTTCTCTATTGTCATCTTTGTGATCTCGTCCAACTGCTCCCGAGTTAACGAATAATTACGGGGAAGAGGGGGGGGACCACTGCTGCTACTAGAAGATGATGATGGGGTCCTAATGCGTTTCCCAGTGTCGCGACGTCTCTGACTAGACTGACCGGGGCCACTAGTCTCTCCCGTGGCTTGACTACGTCTCTCCCGATTCGGATGCACCTCCTGGATAAGAACGACACTATGAATCCATCTCGAATGGGCAGGACGTGCCGACTGTAATCCGTGACGGAGTGTGTTATACGGTGTTGACCACAAAATCTAAAGACGATCATCACATAATGCCGCCTGATAGTACCACGAGTTGTGTTCTTCAGAGCTTTCTATGATCCTACAACGACCCTCAATATCGAGCTTGAACAAAACAAGAGCGAGTTTAAAAATCATAACCATTAAAACAAGAAAAATACTTAAATATTTATTAACCAGCAAAAATACATGAGGACGATGAAATAGAGGAGAAATGATGTGCTTATTAACTCGAGAAATAAATCCCCATCGTAAACAACAAAGAAGAGCATCTGGATTCCTATATCTTCCAACGGTTTGTCCTAGCTCTGGGTACACCTCCAGCATCCAAACATATAGTGCCCATTAAGCACCATATAAATTGTATTTCTTCTCAGACGGACTGATGTTTCTCAAATAGTGCCTAAGCCACAAAAACGAAATGGATGCCCAAGGATATAGCGTAAAAGTATCCAGATTGTCTACAATGTACCAAAGCCACGACTCTACCTTCGACTTCACCTCGACACATGTCAAAACATATAAACAAACAAAATGTGTGCGATTTGAATATATAAAGTGTCGTCTGGATCGCACACGGGTCTACTAGTATCAGTAAATCTCTTCAAAAGATTTTCCGTCGTAATAGGACATCCATGAGCAAACTCTATATAAGCCTGAACGTGATCGACATCGTACTCGACATGTTTGTCAAAAGTACTTGGTCTGAATCTCAATCCAGTGATCAAAGCAAAATCACCTGGACCAAAAAACCCAATTTCATGGTTGACCAAGAACATCAAGTGATCTACCGGAAGGTCATCGGTTCGAACCATACGGTTCATTAAGTGGGAGAGTGCCATCGTACTCTTCTGACCCGATTGCCAACCTATAAAGTGGCCAAAACACCCTGCCCCAAACCTTTCTACCAACGAATGACCACCGATATTTTGGAGTGTACTATGGATTTGATTTATAATGGAATCTCTATAGTACGTACTAGCAATAATACCATAATCTACTAATTCGGGCCTCAGGTACTCAATCTAAATCATACCACAAAAAATAATAATTTTTATTAAAACATCATAACCTAATTAAAATATAATTTAACACAAATTAACTTTTAACACAAAAAATAATAATTTTTAAAAATGCAGTTATATGAGTTGTAATTCAACCTAAAAATATGAATAACCTTCTAATTAGTGTATTCGAGATTTGCTCAATTTGTAGACGATAGTGTATTATTGAGATCTCTAATTAACTAATTAATTAAAGTTTTAATATTCTGGCAGTCATGGTCAAGTTGAAAATTATTATTATTTTTAAAATTATATTTGAAAATTATAATGTAAATTATTAAAAAATTAAAAAATTATTTTTTCTTCCGTGAATGAATGATTGTAATATTTATTTGTATTTTTTTTAAATATTTTATTTTAAAATAAAGTATTTGATTATATTTTATTTCCAAGAATAGATGCATTTCATCTTGCAAAGAGATAATTATTTTTAACAATCATTTATTTACAATTATTTAATTAAAGTATATACTCCAAAAAACTTAAATACGATATTGGTTTTTCAAAAGTTTCAACACCTTTTAAAAGTATAGTTATTTTAACTATACTAACAATATTATCTTTAATATTATAAAATTTATTTAAAATGATTCATTCATCTAAATTAGAACTTAAAGTGATTCATGTGGATACTCGACAAGTTTATTTACTAGTTTTTATTAATACATGATTTTTATTAAATTAATACTTGTTATTACAAAAAATTTAACACAAATTAACAAAATCAATAAAAATATTCAATTTCACTTAAAATTATAACATTACACTACAAAAAATTATAAGCAATCGCATTAACATAAAAATAAATCTGCTCGGGAAGACCAAAAATCTGGTCGTTTATCACATAATTGCATAATTAAACGATAAAATTTTGACTTGTACTTACCTCTTCACCCATTTGTTTGCAAAAATATTTAATCCTTGTATGAAAACCCTGTCGCCTCTGCAACTCGTATAAAAACCACTAAAAATTAATTTCAGAAAGCATATCATATATGCAACATTAAAATCTGGTCTGCAATCATTAAAATCTGGTCGTGTATCAAAAACGTATATGATATACACGACCAGATTTTGTGTATCTACGACAAGATTTTATTTTTAGAACAATATTAAAAAAATAATTTATAACATGTTCCAACATATATTAATCATATTCCTCATGCATAATATGAAATATTTGACATAAATTTAATGAATTAACACAAATATTAAGTTTCAATGCTATTAATACATAATTAAATTATAAAATTAAATAAATTTCATAAAGACAAGCAATCGCACTATGATAAAACGTAAATCTGGTCGTACTAGAACAAAAAATCATACTTCATCGACCAAAATTTAGAACTTAACGACCAGATTTTATTATTTAACTAAAATTATGAATTTTACTAACCTTGGTCGTTGTCCCCGTCGCCGTTCATAGTATAGCTCGCCTCACCTTGCTTCAAATCCAGTCCATTTTTTCCTAATTCTTCTTGCTCCCTCAATTTAGTTTCCAAAATTTTGTCCTCAGTTTTGTCCCCAATTTTCTCAACCTTCTGGTACCCACAATTTTCCCACCCCTCAAAAATCTGGTCTCCTAATTTTTTCAACCTTGGAGATTATAAGTTGTTCAAAAAATAAGTAATTCCATTCTAACTTATTTTTTCATATACTTATAAGCTATAATAAAATTACATAAATAACATTGCAATATTTTGTTATTACCAAATTTACCAAACAAAATCAGATATGAAGAGTTTAAAATGTCAAACACTTTATCATTTTATAAGAGCTTATAAGTTCATTTATCCAAATACCTTAACAACGTATAAGCTTTTAAGGTATGAATTTATAAGTTTCAAGAACAGCTCTTTAAAATAAGTTTAGTCAAACACCCTCTTACTTAAATAAGTGATTCTAAATTATTTTATCAATCTTATCGATCAAACCAAACAACTTATTAAAATAATGATTCCTTCCTTTTAATTTATACATCAAAAATAAAGTACTCCCAATAAAAAAATGGAAGATAGTTTTCTTTCTTCAATGATCAATCGAACATTCATGTCAATAATATAAAATATATTTGTGTGGTTACTTCTTAGTTTACAATATAAAAGTCTATTATACTTCCTCCGTCCACCAAAAATGTTTACGTTTTGCCATTTTGGTATGTCCACTAAAATGGTTTACATTTGAAACTTTTCTTTTATAGCAAGTGGACCCATTACTTCCACCATACACAATTCAATTTAAAACAATATTTTAAGTGAGACCCAAACTCCACTAACTACTTACAACCAATTTAAAACAATATATGAAGTGAGACCCTAACTCCACTAACAATATATCCCCATTAAAGTCAAAACACAATATTAAAACCCGTGCCAAACTGAACCGTAAACCATTTTTCATGGACGAAGGTAGTATTATTTATATTTGCGTGGTTATTTTTTTAGTTAACGATATAAAGGTGCCTGGATTAAGCTTATTTCTCTTACAAAAGTATTGAAATATGCATAATGCTATTAAGCATAATAATAAATTAAGGTTCAATCCCTATAATAATTATATCACTATAATAAACATAAGTCCTAAATAATACTCTCTCTTTCTCTGTTCTACTATTTTTGGCCCCTTTAATTAAAAAACACTCACAGTTTTGATTAAAGGGGCCAAAATGGTGGGACGGAGGAGGGAGTAGTCAGGATTTGAATTTGATACAATAATTATAAATATAAATTTTCCAATTTTTTAGATTTAATATGAAAATAGTGTAACAAATCAATTTTACCAGTTTCGATTTCGATTCGGATTCTGGCACTAACAATTCTAATTCCGATTCCAATTATGATTGTACCAATTTCAATTTAATTTGGATCTAGAACTAAAATTATTTACCCACTGCAAAAAAAATTATTTAGCAACATAATTTTTCTGTTACTAAAATAAAAAATTCCGCTATTAAAAATGTTAGTAACAGATTTGTTACGGATTTATCCGTAATGATATCAATGGTTGCTAAAAAATTATACAAAAATTCCATAATAATTCCGTTGTTAATCTGTTAAAATTTAAAAACAGAATATTTTTCCGTCACTATTCTATTACTATAAAATCCTTTTTTATAGTGACCGAGTTCGGGTCGAATAATACCCACCCGTTGATAAACAACTTATTTTATGGTTGTTATCCATAATCATTCCTGTTTTCATTCTTTATCCTTTGATTGACGTGCAATAATAATTACCCATTTTTGTAGGAATAAGTGAACTCATTAATATGAGATTTGACATTCCTTCCACTATCAATGATATTAGTTATTTACATATCCCATCATTAGGAATGAAATTTATTTTAATTTTTAAAAAATAATTGTTACTTATTTTCTAAAAATGAGTTATTAAATTTTTTTAAAATTTTTATGCAGACTAGGTCGAGTTGGGCTGGGCCGGGCCGGGCCGATCTTGGTCCAATAGGCAATATGAAGAAAATCAACTAATAAAATCTTTAAGTAATTTTTTGCACGACCAACGAATAATGGTAACAATAATATATCGCGTTAACTCAATCCGTTTTGAAACCGACGTGTTATTATTTAAATGACCACCAAATTATTTTTGTTAGTCCTACCTGCAAGTATAGGTGTAAGTGAATCAAATCAATCGATAACTATTTGGAGTTCCAAGTGATAAAAGTTGTTCTAAATTCTCCCGTTCACTAAACGAACTGAACTTGAGTCTTGAATCGAACTCAAATTATTTTTCGATTCGAACTCAAGCATAATTGTATCCGATTCAAAAGGTTTATGAATATGTTCAAATATAACTTTATCAAGACGGGTTTCAAGTAGTTCATTAACTTTGTTAATGAGCTAGTTCACGAACCTTAAAATCAAACCGATCTTTATATAGTTCGCGAACCATATAATATATAATATATATTATAATAAATAATTTTAATAAATGAGCTTTTCATTCATCGAGAATTTCATCGAGAATTGCTTAATTCATTCCTTTTCCATTTCCATTTCATTATAATGTTTATTTAATTTCAATTAAATTTCATTCATGTGTATCAGCTAGCTCCTTAGAAAATATATTTGCATTGAAAGTATGCAGAGAAATGTAGTAAATGTTTGGTTTATATTTGATTTTACTTTTAAAATCACAACAAAGGAAATAACTTAGAAGTTATGTATGAATTCAGATATTGAATCTTAGATACGTTCACCATTCCATTTACGATTTCAAAAATCGGAATCGAACTGACTAAGGGTTTAATTAGTTGTTTCGATTTAACCAAAACCGACAATTTTGGTATTGGTTTCATTTCGAACCATTTTTTTCAAAAACATTTGAATTTGTTGAGCTATTTTTTGTGCAAAAAAATTGTGAGAAAAATTGGTTTAATTTTTATTGATATTTGAATTTCTTATATTTTTTGTGTTACTGAAATAAGTAGAAAAATAAATGAAACATGACAGTATATGAAAAATTAGTACCAGTTTTATTTAAGATTTGAATTTTTTTATACTATGTACAAAATTGAACTAGACAAGTAACTGAAAAAAATATTGATATAACTTTTATTTACAATTTTAATTTCATGACCTTTTTTTATATATTGTTAAATTAAGTACAAAAATAAATGAGACATGAAATTGTACGAAAAGTTTGTATAACTTTTATTTACAATGTACACATTACAAATCATTTAAATCAAAACTTTAAAATACAATTTAAATAAATAAAATGAATGTTGTATTTTCAATATGTATTAGTTTTATCTAAAAATCTAAATTTGTAAATAAATTTTACACAATTCCAGAACCACTGCTTCCACGAAAATAAAACTATGATTGAATATGTATTGAGATAAGTATGTTCGTCAACTTCAATTTCGATTTAATTACATTCGGCACCTCAATGATATGATTGATATCTAATATTGAATATGTATTGAGATAAGATGTTCGGAAATAATTAGCTATATTAGCTAAATCTATGGATTCTATCATTGTACGGTGATTGGCCAACGTTTTGTAGATTAAGTTTAATTATAATTTAATTTGATTTGATTTGATTAGTTGAGATAAAATAAAATGTGATAAGCATCCCAAATATTTATGAGGTAATAAAAAAGGGAATGAGGCAATCAATGACTATAAAATAATGTGGTCGGTGGACCCACCACAATTTAAGCTAGTTTAGTTGCCACGTCACCCTCTTGAAAACTCCACCACTTTTAAAAATCGGCACCGCTAACAATTAACGCCATCGTTATTCCGTTAGTCCCATTACCCACCCACTAAATAGGCTTAAATCTAATCACCAAGTTGAACGCCGTGAAAACGGACGTTAGGAGGCAGCGTCGTCCTCCCCATCAAATGACGCAGTGGCCCGCCTTCTATAGTAACCATGACGTCCTATATTACGTTACTACCGTTGACGTGAGCGTCTCCTTCCTTCCTTCCTTCCTTTCCCCCACATTTCCATTTTATATACCCCTCCCCCACCCACCTTCTCACTTCCCCCCTTTCCCCTCTCTCTCTCTTCTCTCTCCTCTCTCAATTTCAACTACCATCACCATGCAAAAGGCGCTACTCTACAGGAATCTGCTCCCCCCCGCCGGCGGATCCGCCATTCCGCCGCCCAGAGACCCCGAATCCGGCGGCGGATCGGCGATCGCCGCTGTCAATTTGAGGAAGTTGGTGGCGGACAACGCGGTGGTTGTGTTCGCTCGGAAGGGCTGCTGCATGTGCCACGTGATCAAGCTCTTGCTCAACGGCCACGGCGTGAATCCGATGATTCTCGATGTCGACGAGCAGAACGAAGGCGCCGTGACGGGAGATCTCACGGTGATCGGCGGCGGCGCGCCGCAGTTTCCGGCGGTGTTCGTCGGCGGAGAACTGTTCGGAGGGCTGGAGCAGGTGATGGGAGCACATATCTCAGGCGAATTGGTCCCCAGATTAAGAGAAGCTAGAGCCTTATGGCTTTGAATGGAATAATCATCTCTTTCGATCCTCTCGAATTTTGGAATTGAAGGAATTTAATTATAGTTTGTTATTTTTGGTGAATTTGAAATGAAAGTTTAATTACTTTGGAGAAATTAATGTTAGAGATGATGGAGAATCTGAGGGTTGGATTAATTTTCCCTTTCTGTTCTGTTCTGTTCTGTTGTGTATTAGTCATCTAGTTTTACATTAGTCATCTAGTTTTACATCAGCTTTGTCCATTTTCTTTTTTCTTTTATTTTTTAATTAATGTTTATGCAATTTAATATAGGTACTTAGGTCATGGAGTGTATATCAAGACGGCATCACTACTAATACGTAATAATTAATTATGTAATCTAATTAATTATAATATGCAGGTGAAATAGAAAATCTGATGTGAACAAGTCGTCGTTTCGCTCTTTTGACAGAAACTATTAAATCGTGTGTGAACGAACAAGTATTTCAATACTTTAGTAGTATTTGCGTTTTGATATTTGGGTTCCTAAACTTTTAGTTTCAATCAAGTCCTCCGATCTTACATGTTTTCTAATTAGATCCAATTATGACTACTAAATTTACATATTTGCATGACGCAAAGCACAACAATCCAATTATAACCCTTCTCAAATTTGACAATATGTCAAATTTACAATTTCAAAACAGATTTTTAATGTCAAAATATTTTGTTAGTCGAGTTCATCAAAATCCAATAAATAAATATTACAATTTTAATAAAAATTTATTAATTCATTTTCAATCCAATAATCTACTCGAAAAACCTTGCCTATGACCTTGTGATGCAAGACCATGTCCATCCCAAATCCGTCCATTTTTGCACATCGTCACTCATATTGTCGTCACTAGAAGCCTTATTTTTCTTTTTATTTAAAAAAGCATTATAATTTTCATTTTTGCACATCGTCACTCATATTGTCGTCACTAGAAGCCTTATTTTTCTTTTTATTTAAAAAAACATTATAATTTTCATTCTTGCACATCGTCACTCATATTGTCGTCACTAGAAGCCTTATTTTTCTTTTTATTTAAAAAAGCATTATAATTTCTTGTTTGATAACTAGAGAAGAAGAGTTGAATTTTGGAGAGGGGGTCCGCACCATAGTTTTAGTTGTTTCTACGTAATTTCTCACTATTTTAGTGTTAGTAGAATGACTTAATTTTCAGACTATAATTTATTGATTGTATAATTTAATTTGTTTGAAATTTCGGGATGATTAACCTAAATTCCTAATGACAATATTTGGAAAATTAATGTAAATGTGTTTGGATTATGTAGTTTAATTTGCAAATGTATTATGATGTAAAATTCAATGAATCATTTCTAGCAAAGTGACCAAACTGACAACTTGATTGTTTCTTTCCGAAATTAGAGAGAAAGTGAAAATCTAACCATCTTATATATTCTATGTATTAGAGCACAAAAATCTAACCATCTTATATATTCTATGTATTAGAGAGAAAGTGAAAATCTAACCATCTTATATGTTTTGGGGGTAGTTGATGATTTGGATGGAGTAGTGCTATAGTGTAAGGATATTTTGAGGTAGCACAAAAAGTAGGGGTATCATTTTTGCTACCCAGGTAGTAAAATGCATATGGGCCCCATCAATATAAAATTGAAATGTAAAATTGAAATGTAAAATGTAAAATGTATAGGTAATAATTAAATTTGGGATAGCACCATAGTGAGAAAAAATTGAAATAGTTGAAAAAGTAGGTAGTTGATGACGTGGAGTACATTTGGCACCCACACCATAGTGATTCCTGTGATTCTATTCCTGTGCTACACCATAGTGAATGCTCTTATCATTAAAAAAGAATTTAAGAGCACCCAATCCTTGTCGTTTTAGTTTATTGTCAAATCTACACATCATTAAGGTCCATTTTACAACATGATCGCATCGATGTATTATTCTTTTATTGAATATGTATATTGAAATACTTTAACAACTTTTACATTAAAATATTTATTTTTGATAAATTCAAAAATGGCAACCATCTATATATATATATATAGATAGATAAAATGTTAATCATAATTTAAATATTTTTATTACTCAATCTAAAATATTTAATTGAATTTTCAAGCTCACAAATGAAAACCCATATAATCATAATCCAATCATGTCAAACTAAATAATCAACATCAGTATATATGTAGATAAATGGAGAGATTGATTTATAGCGGAGGCTTATGAATCAATACATTTTATTTATTAATCTAATTATTCTAGTTGGGTTGTACATGAAGATTAAGAAATCAGTCATTTATTAATCTAATTCGAAAAAAATAATAAAGCGAATTCTTAAAGTAAAAGTGGCAAATACCTTTTCACTAATTAAATATATGCTTGAGACTAATGATGATATTTGATGCAATGTTTATATTATATTAATTAGGAATATTTAGTATTTTAATTAATGTAAACGTACAATTTATTTAAGAAAATGTGATTAATTGATCTATACAACTTTAAAATGCATAATAAACTAATTAATTGGTAGGGAAGGAATGAGTATTAATCAACGAGCGCAAACTAACTAAGTATTTTAGTTATTTGTACTTACGGTGATAGACTAAGTATTAATCAACAATCGCAAATTTCCATATCAAGAGTACATGATTGTTGAAGGAACTTTCACTTGAATTAGGATTAAAATTGGTAATCAAATTTAATATGTGAATCTCATTAATTGATTTAGTGTCCATATTGCGCTGAAATTCATTTATTATTATTTGCTTTTATATCATCGTTCATAATTCTCTTTCTTTATTTAATTCATTATTATAATACTTACTCACACAGTTACGTTATCTCAATAATAATTAGATATTTGTGTAAAAACTCAACTCAAGCTCAAAGCCTTATTCACTGAAAGACTCATATCTAGAGCTTAGAAATTGAGCAAGTTATCATAAATTTCATACCCATTGTAAAAGCTTGTTCGATAGGAAGAGCGCTTAGCTCTCAGACTGAAAGTTTGATTTTGATTGATCTTTTTATAAAAACGAGTTTACCACCAAATTCCGCATTTCAAAATTTTTATTTACTCGTTTCGGGACCAAAAATATATATTTTATTATTTAATATTTAAAAAAATAAATATGCAAGATAAAACAAATAAAATAAAATTTAAACATGCTATTAAATATCAAATTTAAATATAAATAAAAAATTGTAATGATATTGTATCAAAATTGTGTTATAATTATTTTGTAAGAGATTGATTATTTGATGGATATGATAAATATATCTTTTGCATAGAAAATCAAATATGTAGTATTATGCAAATATTGTTTTTTATTTTTTTTATTCAGTTAATCGGGAAAACACACTCGATTGTCGGGCTAGACCTATCGCGTTCAGGTTGTTCTCGGTTCAACCTATTCGGACTAAAAAATATTTCGAGTTATAAATTTTCAACACTAATCCTCTTTTATTTCGAATTGGTATTCGGGTCAATCCTGCACATTCAAATTAAATTGACATGATTAGGCATAAGGAGTGAAGAGAGGTAATATATTATACAAATAATGTCGTGTCGTGTCAAATTAATTATATTGAAAAAGTAGAAGTTAATATTTTAAAGGTAAAAAAATTTTCTTTTTAAAAAAGTGACCACTTTTTATGCGACAGCCCTATAAAAAACGTGGCCACTTTTAGAGGGACGAGAAGAGAGTAGTCATTTTCAAAAAATTGGGATCAACTCACCGATCCACCTTGATTTTAGGTTAATGTTTGCGTGTAGTGTGTAAGATGGAAATAACATTAGAATTCCGCAATTTCTGAGTGTTAATGTCTATAAATCCTGTGAATTTGAGTTCACAATCTTTTTAACAGACCGAATTGTACAACTTTTTTTACATGCTTCATAAATCCTTGTCAATTATATATTGAATTTGCGAAACATAACATATTGCACTTAATAATTAGTTATTAGTAATATATAATTAAATTTTATAAATAATTTTAATTACAAAAAAAGTTTGTATAATAACAAAATAGTAACGAAAATACACCCTATTTTTATATTTTAATAGACTAACAACACGATCGTTACTGACTTTGCAATTTTAGTAACAATATAACTAGTCGAGTTTGAATATCAATCATTCACTAAGCTTTTAATTATTTGGTATCAATTTTAGATAATTATATGATAATTAACATCCCGAACTTGGTGGTTAAACTCTACTGCGGTGACGATACTGTAGGGGAGGTCCTGCGGAAAAATAGCTCGACGCCAGGATAATAAAAAGCTTAACACCTCTCATTCTTATTACTTTTTCAACGAATAAAATGAAAAATCAAAATGTCGTCTTATTCAAAACCCCAATTATGACATCCCTTCTCTCCTACTTTACACCTCGGAAC